>JAWPHD010011221.1:0-85865 GCA_037043455.1 Cyrtodaria siliqua
GGTCCAACCATTCTCTAGTTATTGATCGGACATCGTTTTGATAGTCAATGTCACCGCAACCTTGACCTTTGACCTTGTGACCCCAAAATCAATAGGGGTCATCTACTTGTCATGACCAACCATCCTTCCAAGTTTGAGAACCCTAGGTCCAACCATTCTCTAGTTATTGATCGGACATCGTTTTGATAGTCGATGTCACCGCAACCTTGACCTTTGACCTAGTGACCCCAAAATCAATAGGGGTCATCTACTTGTCATGACCAACCATCCTTCCAAGTATGAGGACCCTAGGTCCAACCATTCTCTAGTTATTGATCGGACATCGTTTGTGACACAGACACGCACGCAGAGAAACAGACAGACAGACAGAAAGCACAAAATCAATATGGCTCCCCTACCACACAAAGTGTGGGGGAGCCATAATAAAAGTAATTAAAAAGAAAACGAATAAAAAAGAAAAAAAATATTGTGACCTTGACCTTGGAGCAATATGAAACCAACAGATATATTTAAAAAATAAATTGAAAAAAAAAATAAAAAAATATTTCAAAAATATATATATATATATATATATTGAAAAAAAAAAAAATATTAAAAAAAAAAAAAATTAATAAAAAAAAAAAAAAAAAAAATCACCAAAAAAATAAGAAATCAATAATTAAAATAAGTTATTTGAAAATCCGTCCAGGAATGCCAGAGTTATTGTCTGACACAATTTGTATTCTAAGTGTGACCTTGACCTTGGGGCCACAGACCTGGATTTGTGCTCGACACATTGTCTTATTGTGTCGAGCACTTGTGCCAAGCAATTTGAAGCGACGGACCTGGATTTTGTGCACGACATGTCGTCTGGTTGTGCTGAGCACTTTTGCCAAGTTATTTGAATATCCGTCCAGGAATGCCAGAGTTATTGACTGGACACAATTTGACCTTTGACCTCTAATGTGACCTAGACCTTGGAGCCACTGACCTGGGTTTTGTGCACGACACGTCGTCTAGTTGTGGCGAGCAATTGTGCCAAGTTATTTGAAAATCTGTCCTTGAATGTCAGTTAATAACTGGACAGGAAAGCACTTTGTTTTGACCTTTGACTTCTAAGTGTGACCTTGACCTTGGAGCCAAGGACCTGGGTTTTGTGCGCGACACGTCGTCTAGTTGTGGTGAAAAATTGTGCCAAGTTATTTGAAAATCTGTCCTTGAATGTCAGAGTTATTAATCGGACACGAAAGCACTTTGTTTTGACCTTTGACCTTTAAATGTGACCTTGACCTTGGAGCCACGGACCTGGTTTTGTGCACAACACGTCGTCTAGTTGTGGTGAGGAATTGTGCCAAGTTATTTGAAAATTCGTCCATTATTGTCAGAGTTATGAAGTGGACTCGATTGTACAGACGAACGGACAGACAATGCGACTACTATATGCCACCCTTCGGGGGTATAAAAGGTAAAAAAGATCTGGTAAAGTTTGATAAAGATCAAATGAAAAATGAAGGCCCTATCGTCTTAACGAGGCAAAATATAGCATTTTTAACTAATTCAAGGGCCATAACTCTGCTGTTGCTTGTCCGATCTGGTTGGTTTTCGAACTTGACTGATTGTTTATTGATATTAACAATCTGGTAAAAGTTGGTAAAGATCGGATGAAAAAATGAAGGCCCTATTGTCTTAACGAGGCAAAATATAACATTTTTCACTAATTCAAGGGCTATAACTCCGCTGTTACTGTTACGATCTGGCTGGTTTTCGAACTTTTCCGAACTTTTATTGCTATTAACAATCTGGCAAAGTTTGGTAAAGATCGGATGAAAAATGAAGGCCCTATTGTCTTAACGAGGCAAAATATAGCGTTTTTAACTAAATCAAGGGCCATAACTCTGCTGTTACTGGTCCGATCTGGCTGGTTTTCGAACTTGTCCGAGCTTTTATTGATATTAACAATCTGGTAAAGTTTGGTAAAGATCAAATTAAAAATGAAGGCCCTATTGTCTTAACGAGGCAAAATATAGCATTTTTCACTAAATCAAGGGCCATAACTCCGCTGTTACTGGTACGATCTGCCTGGTTTTCTAATTTTTCTGAACTTTCATTGCTATTAACAATCTGGCAAAGTTTGGTAAAGATCGGATGAAAAATGAAGGCCCTATTGTCTTAACGAGGCAAAATATAGCATTTTTCACTAAATCAAGGGCCATAACTCCGCTGTTACTGGTACGATCTGCCTGGTTTTCTAAATTTTCTGAACTTTCATTGCTATTAACAATCTGGCAAAGTTTGGTAAAGATCAGATGAAAAATGAAGGCCCTACTGTCTTAACGAGGCGAAATATAGCGTTTTTAACTAAATCAAGGGCCATAACTCTGCTGTTACTCGTCCGATCTGGCTGGTTTTCGAACTTGTCCGAGCTTTTATTGATATTAACAATCTGGTACAGTTTGGTAAAAATCGGATGAAAAATGAAGGTCCTATTGTCTTGAGGCAAAATATAGCATTTTTAACTAAATCAAGGGCCATAACTCCGCTGTTGCTGGTCCGATCTAGCTGGTTTTTAAACCTTTCCGGGCTTTCATTGATATTAACAATCTGGTAAAAGTTTAGTAAAGATCGGATGAAAAACGAAGGCCCTATAGTCTTAACGAGATAAAAGTTAACAAGACGACGGACGGAATAATGGACGATGGATAACACACCATCCCACAAGCTCTGCCGGCCCTTGGCCAGTAGAGCTAAAAACACCAATCAGAAATAAAGTTAGAATACAAACTGTCGTATTTCTCTAATTCTATGAGCTTGTCCAATATCTCAATGGCATTCAGCATATCAGTCGGATCAGATGTGGCTGGTGAATAACAAAACTGTATTTTAAAAATTGGTTCAGAAATAAATACTGAACAGTCAAAATATTTTTTGAAAGGGTTTTTCCAGTGTGAATTCATTGTAGCTGGAGCAGAAGAAAAGACAAGAAACGTTGAAATTCCTCGAAAACCAGATTTTCCAAGCGGAAACCTTTTTCTATTTTCTAAGTTTCGTTCAAATATCTCATTCCTAACTCAAATTATTGAACGGAAACGTTTTTCCTATTTCTAGTAACAGTGACCTTGAACCCAGTGACACCAAATGCAATCCCAAACTTCCTTTTCATATAAACTATATGTAACCTCCACAGCAAGTTTCATTCTAATATCTCATTCTTTACTAAGTAATCGAGCGGAAACCATTTTTCTATTTATAGTAACAGTGACCTTGACCTTGATCCCAGCGATCCTAACTGCAATCCCAAGCTTCCTTTTCATATAAGTACACAGCAAGTTTCATCACAATACCTCATTCCTAACAAGTTATTGAACGAAACCGTTTTTCTATTTTTGGTAATGGTGACCTTGGCCTTGACCCCGATAACCCCAAATGCTATCCCGAGCTTACTTTCTATATAAGCTAACTACACTGCAAGTTTCATCGCAATACCTCATTCATTACTAAAGTTATTGAGCGGAAACTAAGCGTTTGACGCCGCCCTCTCGCACGCACATCAGCACGCCAAACGACAAACAATTTAATAACCAGGTTTTCAGTGTTCCAAGGAAAAGCTGGTTAAGCATGCCCAAAAGCTCGCAAGCCCCACAAATGACATACCCCAATCTAATAACCAGGATTTCCTTGGCTGGTTTTCGAACTACTCTGAGCTTTCATTGCTATCCATCTGGTAAAGTTTGGTAAAGATCGGAAGAAAAATGAAGGCCCTTTCGTCTTAACGAAAATATAGCCTTTTTAACTAAATCAAGGGCCATAGCTCTGCTGTTAGCGTGGCGCAGTCGGTAGCGCGGCGGATTTGTAACCAGAGGCCCCGGGTTCAATCCTCCGTGGTGCCACTGAGTTCCGTCTGTGTGTTCTTGGGCAAGACACTTTACCTTGGCCTCGTCCGTCGGATGGGGACGTAAACCAGGCGGTCCCTTGTATCGGTCTATCCTCC
Organism: Cyrtodaria siliqua; assembly: GCA_037043455.1. Classification (NCBI taxonomy): domain Eukaryota; kingdom Metazoa; phylum Mollusca; class Bivalvia; order Adapedonta; family Hiatellidae; genus Cyrtodaria; species Cyrtodaria siliqua. The sequence continues at coordinate 3,968 of JAWPHD010011221.1, forward strand.
GAGCACGTTAAAGAACCATAGGAATCTATTCGATAATAAGAGTAGGGCAGGTTCCCGGATTCCTATGTATCCTTCCCCTCTCTCTGGGGCGGCTCTAAATAACCTATACTGTGTTGATGAGCCGTTAAACAACATTCAATTCAATTCTGCTGTTACTAGTCCGATCTGGCAGATTTTCGAAAAAGTCTGAGTTTTCATTGATATTATTAATCTGGTAAAGATCGGATAAAAAATGAAGGCCCTATTGTCTTAACGAGGCAAAATATAGCTTCTAAATCAAGGAATTTAAGTCCACTGTTACTGGTCCAATCTGGCTAGTTTTCATAAAAGTCAGAGCTTTCATCAATATTAACAATCTGGTAAAGTTTGGTAAAGATTGGATCGAAAATAAAGGACCCATCTTCTTAACGAGACAAAAGTTAACGACGGACGACGGATGGATGCTCTGCTATCGAGTCGACCTAATAAAATAATGAAATCCCATCTTACTGATGGCATTGATAATCTTAGCTTTCATACACTGAGTGGATAAAAGTCACATACCTCATCAGCTGCATTATGTTAACAAACATTGGCAGTGTCAATGCAAATTTTTTATTAATGTTATCAGGGTGACTATACCACATGACCTATGTTGTCATTATTGCTAATTCTTGCAGAATTTTTTTTGTAAACATTCGCCCACATTGAAAGCTTCAGAGTGCGATAAGATTTTTATTTCTTAACCATTTTCTACGAAAAAACTCGCATTCGAATGCAAAAAATGTACGCTACCCTCGACTGATATTATTTATTTGTGAAAGTTGGTACTTTTGGAAAACACTTTGGAAAACTTCTGAAAATGCACCAGAACGAATTGCTAATCCATGAAGCGTACTTTAATTTTGCGCATCTTATGAACAAAATACATGCATATACCCCGTTTTTATCACGAAAACTTCCACAATATTATTTCACATCAGGTAAGCGAAATGGTTTTGTGTCAAAGAACCAGTTCGCAAGAATTAATCCATTTTTTAATTATGCTAATACGTGAAGTCGATTATTTTATGCTGAACCGTGAAGTCCTTTGTGTTGTCAGTTATCTATAACTTTATAAAACCTATGTTTTTATCGCTATGTTGTCCGTCGTTAGACTTCGTCCGTTGCTGGTGTCTTCCGTCGTCATCGTAAACATGTAAATAACATCCCATAAGCTCTGCTGGCCCTTGGCGCCTGCACATAAAATTACGTAATTATTATACTGGAAATTATATTTTTAAATAATCGTTACTTGTAACAAATTTATACTTTTCTGCTGTTTATTATTAATACATCGATGGGTTCGTCAGAAAAAAATTGTAAAATGTTACATACATGGCCAAGGATTATGGGTATTTATGCGCTGTATTTACGACGATTGAAAACTGACATTTGTACAACAGAAACAAACAGAACTTGTGATTAAATGCATTAAAAGTTTGAAATACGTATTTGTTTTGGAATTTATTCATTGTATTTATCAGTCGTGTCAACTTTGCACTGTTTGTACTTTTTCTGGCGATAGAGTGCTTTTTCAAGCGCGCTGTCGGATAAGTTGAAAAGTAAGCGCGCTGTCGGACAAGTTGAAAAGTTGTCGAAAATTCTGATTTTTTCACAATAATAAATCACCACAGGTGTGCACCCATGTTTAATTGGTTTCTACGTGGAGTAACTCGGAGTGCGAGTGACTCGACAATGGCGTACTTTCGCCGAGTCCGAACACTCACTCCGCGTAGATCCGCGCAGCACTCAATATGACCAAACTCAACGAATCGAGTAAAGTGTGGGTTTCGCGTGAGCTGTACTGTATGATTTGGTAACTCTTAGTTCGACAGTCCAGTTTTGGGTTTTTAGTTAAAGCCGTTTATATAGTTTGGATTCCCAAAATTTTTAAGTTATATATATATATATATAAATATTATATAAATCGCCGTCAGTAGCTTTAGAAACGGCGTACATATTGTAAGATTTGGCTGATGTTGGCGGGATAGCTACTTTAAACTAGAGCTACAAATTAATGACATCATTTGAACTAAGTTGAAACCGTAATGCATAATTTACAAATTGCAATATGGGTAAGGGGCCGTATTGTAACAATACTGCAGTGCTTCAGATAAGCTTTCTTAACGCATGAACAAATGTATTGCGAATTTACATTTACTAATGCCTATTCTTAAAACAAGTTTTTGAAAAAAACATTAATGTAAAATGTTTACTCTTAGTAGTTACCATAAAACATAACATATTTCCTCTTCCACTTCTTTTTTATCTTGCATGCATCGACTAGTAAGGCCACATAAAAAAATATGTGTGGTTCAGGTAACCCGACCGACCCTATTTTAAGTGGCCGACCCTAAAAAAGTTTATGCAAAAATTAAAACAAAATAAATAAAAAATAAAATAAAAAAATAAAAAAAAGTTTTTGTTGATAATGCAAAAAAATCAAACTCAAGGTATAGTAATTTAACATATTAAATTCATTAACAGATTTGAATTCATTATTGAGAAAAAAAAAAAAAAAAAAAAATGTCTACCTACCTACCCATTTTTTTTGCCAGTGTTACTTGAACCACACATATTATTTTGTTTGGCCTAATTGCTGGAGGAAATTGTCATTCAGTACCTCAAACATCAATAAGTATTGAGTATGATTGGGTGCATTCGATTTTTCTACTGAAGTGTCAAGTGTGTATGCGAGTATTTGGTTCTTGATACTTAACGATTTTTTAATGCGTTTTTTTACTCATTTATTTTATTTTTAATACGTTTTTGATAGTGATGTACCGATTAATCAATTGTAACCGATCATCAGTTACTTAGGCATTCGATTATGATGATCAGTTATGAATGTATATAATCGATCAACGGATAAATGTAAATGGTCTGCCTTCACCACAAAAAATCAACTGTCATATATAACCTTACATGTGTTGAAAATGACGTAAAACATCATACAAACAAACAAATCAAAACCTAGTGATGGGCAATTGGTTGAAATTTACAATCGATCATCATTGGATGTAACCGATCAATCGTTTGTTATAATCGGCTAGTCAGCATAAAGTATAACGTGCAAATCAATCTGTATTTCAGGCCTTGAACTTAAAATAATAAGTTTTTGAATATACTCTTTCCTGTCTAGTTAGCTCGACTGATCAGAGATCAGCAGAGCTTATGCCGTGGTGCGGCATCCGTCGTCCGTCTGTCTGTCCGTCTGTCCGTAAACTTTTATTTGTATCGACAACTCCTCTGAAACTACTGGATGGATATTTAACAGAAATGTTGCCCATAAAGTCTAGTGATCCTAGCAAAAATTCATGGTGATGTGAAATCCAAGATGGCCGCCAAAGCTAAAAATAGAGTTTTAAAATACAAGTTTGTAGCGACTACTTCTTGAAAACTATATAAGTGATATTGATATGGGACTTTTTCTAAAATGATAAGCATGACATGATGTTGATCCTTGTCAAAAATCGTTTTGATTCAACGTTAAACATGGCTGCCAGCGGCCATCCTTGTTTACATAGAGTTATATAGTAAAAACTTGTAGCGACTACTCCTCTGAAACTACTTGGCGGATTGTCATGAAACTTTACAGGAATGTTGCTCTTGATGTCTAATTGATCCTAGCAAAATTTCAGATCTGCCAGAAATTCAAGATGGCCGTCACAGCTAAAAATAGATTTTTAAAAAATAAGTTTGTAGCGACTACTTGAAAATTATAAGTGATATTGATATGGGACTTTTTCTAAAATGATCAGCATGACATGATGTTGATCCTTGTGGAAAATTATTTTGATTCGACGTTAAACATGGCTGCCAGTGACCATCTTTGGTTACATAGAGTTATATAGTAAAAACTTGGAGCGACTACTTCTCTGAAACTACTTGACGGATGTTCATGAAACTTCACAGGAATGTTGCTCTTGATGTCTAGTTGATCCTAGAAAAAGTTCAGGTCGGCCGGAAATTCAAGATGGCCGCCACAGCTAAAAATAGATTTAAAATAAATAAGTTTGTAGCGACTTCTTCAAAACTATAAGAGATATTGATATGGGACTTTTCCTAAAATGATCAGCATGACATGATGTTGATCCTTGTGGAAAATTATTTTGATTCGACGTTAAACTTGGCTGCCAGTGACCATCTTTGGTTACATAGAGTTATATAGTAAAAACTTGTAGCGACTACTAATATTGCTTTAATGTTGTATTACATGTAGATTGTTGTAAACAGGTTGCACTTTAATAAATAATATATATATATATATACAACTATATATCATAGACATTCATGTAGTGTGTTAAGCATCAATCAAATATTTATCGTCACGTGCCAACATCGAAGTTAGAAGTAAGAAGTTAGAAGTTAGAACTAAGAAGTTACAATCTAGAACTAAGAAGTTACAGTTAGAAGTAAGAAGTTAGAACTTAGGAGTTATATGTCCCTATGCTTTCCTATACTATTGATAGGACGAAATATTGTCACGTGCCAACATAAGAAGTTAGAAGTTAGAAACTAAGAAATTATAAGTTAGAAGTAAGAAGTTAGAAGTAAGAAGTTAGAAGTCCCTACCGGCTTTCGTATATACATGTTACCAGGGAGTAAATATACGTATACTTACTCCCGGATGTTACATGGTGTAGTGTTCCCGAAATATTGTAATTATTCGTAATAGCAAGACACTATCGCACCGGGATAATTCGGACGACTGCCGGGTAAGTTCGGACGCACCTGGGAATAACTCGGACGGTTAAAATTGCTTCGGTAAAATATTTTTTTCTTTTTTATTCTCTTTTTTAAATATTTTTATATATCCACTCTCTATACTATAATATACGAAATTTAATAAACGAAATTTAATAAAGACACCATTTAGCAAAGTAAATTCCAAGTCATTCATTGAAACTGATCGTCAATTACGCCTACTTTTTTTTATAATTTTTGATATTTTTTTGCGCCTTTTACTTTAGATTTTTCTTCTCTAGTTTTTCGAGATCAAGATCTGTACTTAAAAAAAATGAAGATAAAAGAAGAAAGTTTTTTTTGTTTTTTATTTGCAAAAATTCCTAACTTGCATGCTGCATTTTCGTCAAAACTTTGAAATGCCAGTAATAAAACATACTTACAGATACTTACAGTTCCTCTTCTGGTAGAAGGTGAGGTATCCCAGGCTGTGGCACCAGCTCATCATTTTCATCACTAAAACTTTCATCTGAACTTCCGACGGTTAACACCTCTTGAAAGTTATATGTTATGGGTTGATCCCTTAAAAATGTATCTAATCTTCTCTCAAAGGAGTACACAGTTTTTACTTCCACTATTTCACTTGGTAATTTGTTCCACATGTCCACTACTCTATAGCAGAACGAATATTTACGTATATTTAAACGTGGTCTTCTTTTAAACAACTTTTTATTATGCCCTCTTGTTGACGGGTTAACTGTAAATATTGATGAAACATCGGAGTCGTATTTCCCAGACAAGATTTTATATGTTTCAATGAGGTCCCCACGAATTCTTCTGAATGCTAAAGTTGGTAAATTTAATTTTTTCAAACGATCCTCATACGATAACTCCTTCATACCAGGGATTAATCTAGTAGCTCTTTTATGTACATTCTCCAGCATTACTATGTGTTTTACAAGATGTGGACTCCATACTTGGTTTGCATATTCAATATGTGGCCTCACTAGTGAAGTAAATAATATTTTAAAAGTTTTTTCATCCATATATTCAAATGTTCTTCTTATTACTCCCATTATCGAGTTAGCTTTATTTACTTTTTCTGTTATGTGTTTCTCAAACTTAAGTTTATTGACTATGACAACACCTATATTTTTTTTCTTCACTGCTTATATGCATTGGTTCAAGGTCGTTTTTAAGCCTATATTTATATTCATCGACTTTACCTTTTCCAATTCTCATTGTTTTACATTTATCCGGATGAAATTTCAATAGCCATTTTTCAGACCAAGAATTCATATTATATATATCCGATTGCAGCTTTTCTTAATCTGTGGCGTCAAATATACCCCTATATATCTTCGTATCGTCAGCAAATAAAAACATTTCACTGTCTGACGATACGGCAGACGGTAGGTCGTTGATGTATAATACAAAGAGTATCGGTCCTAGTACCGAACCCTGCGGTATTCCACTTGAGACATCCTTCCAATCAGAACTCTCACCGTTAACCAAAACCCTCTGTTTTCTGTCTTTGAGGAATGACTCTATCCAATTAATATATTTTCCACCCAAATTAAACATTTTCAATTTATGAATTAACTTACGATGACTGACTTTGTCGAACGCCTTCATAAAGTCACAATATGCTACATCCACGGCACCACCGTTATCCAAAATTTCAGTCCATCTGTCTATTACTGTCAATAATTGAAGAACTGTAGATCTACCTGATATAAAGCCATATTGCTTATTACTAAAAAGTTTATTCTTATGCATATGTTCTACTAAGTTATCGCGTACAATACTTTCCATTACTTTACATAGAATACATGTTAAGCTAACCGGACGGTAATTACCTGCATTTTTTCTGTCTCCCTTTTTAAATAAAGCTGTTATATTTGCCCATCTCCATTTTTCTGGAATATTAAATGATTTATTATGGATAATTGACAGTGGCAAGCATTACTACTTCAGCCAGTTTCTTTAATATACGCGGATGCAATTTGTCCGGTTCTGGCGATTTTGTTATTTTTAATCTATCCAATTTCTTTTTTACAATATCTTCAGTTATTTTCATTTCATACAGAAAATCAATTCCTTGTTCACGGTTTGTGCAGAGTTCTTTACTTCTACCAATTCCTCCTTCATTATTAGTAGTGAACTTTTTACATTCTCTATATTTCCTTCTAGACGATCAAATCTACTCTCTACGGTCTTTTGAAAATCCGTGAAAAATTCTTTACATCTGTCTTCAATTGTTTTTGTGTTTTTAATGCTTTCCATGGATTTTACTATATAACAAGTACAAAACCAAGGTAGGTCAGTACGTCCGCTAATTGATTTATAAACGGCCTTTGTCATTCCTAGACACGATATACATCTATGATTTTCACAGTACTCACAGGTAAGTAACATATCCCCTATTTCGCAATTTTTTTTCCCGCAACCTTCACATAGCCAATCTTCTTTCACTATCGTTTTTACCTTATTTAAACCCTTTTCCTGAATAATTTCCACGGGATTGCTTTTCACACTACATTTTCTTGGCATTCTGTTGCTCTTCCTCACATTATTCTTCTCCCCTTCCGAGTCCAAATCCAAATCTTTATTTTTATCAAGATGTCTGCCTCCATTGTCATCATCGGTTGAATTTTTTAAATCCAATAAATTTGAAGCCGTCGTTAATTTTTCTTTACCGGAATTTTCACAAATACCTTTAACATACACTCACTCGCGAATATAGATGGTATTATTCAACAGTATAATACTTTACACCATTATTTTCATTAAATTTCCATAAGATTTTATGCCCTAATATTTTTTACGACTGATTAACCGGAAACGGAAACGGAAGCTCCTAAACATTCAGGCTAAAATAAATAGATATTGCTGATTCAGATCATAACAGACTATGAAGATGGGAAATTGTGTGATGATATGTTTTCAGCTGTAATTAATGTATAAACACTACATTCACTGACATAGAATAATCCTTAAATAGTCCTATCTTTATTAGCTATGATATTAATTAAACTAAATTTATCAGGTTGCTGCATATTTAACCTTTGTTGATCCATATATTGCATAAACCAGTGAATTAAGTTATTAGTTCACTGTATAAACAAAGAAAAATATAAATCTAATTTCGAATCTCGCAAACATGATGAAAAATCACGCGAAGAACCATAGTGTATTAAATGATGTAGATTAAGGAAAAAACAACTGTCCGAGTTTTCTCGACTCGTTATTTTTGTAGGGAAAATTCGGACTCTCTAGTTTCTAATTAATTTAATAAAAAAATCTACCAGTAATGTGCAGTTTCTATAATCTTTCGAGAGATGAAGGTAACCATTACCAAAATACATATGTTTTGTGTTGCTATGTTTAACAATATACATTTGTTAAGTTATTATTGGGAAGGCACCAACGGACAAACACATAAGAAAATATTATCATTTATTAAATTGTATGGCAAATATTGGCAAATATTGGGCGCGGCTCCAAATAGCGGGCTGCCGGCAACACATACATATTAAATGGCAGCCCTAAACATGTAAAACAAAAGAGGGCATGGCCCATAAGCCTGATACCCTTAAAGAAGCCTCAATAGGCTTAAACAAGAGATGAAGCCCCAAATGGCTCAAACAAAAGCGGGCATGGCCCAACGGCCGTATACCCTTAGTGAAGCCTCAAAGGGCTTTAATAAATTGTTTATTCAAAACTCTAATGCTAATGTAAAATGTTTCTTCATTTAATCACTTGAACGTTATTTCTTTTGTAATGTTTACAATAATGTGCACGACCGAACTAGGCATGATGCACCATCAATAAGCCCCAACAGGCTTTAGTTTTCATGCTGTAATCCCGACCCTGGGAAACAGTGGTCAGTATTACATTGAAATTTACTAATTATAACATTGCTAATTGTCATTAAATTTGATTTCACTGAATTGAAGGATTCGCTGACGGCATCTTCTGGGGCCGCACCGATCTCATAGTATAGGTCTAATTACACTAAATCAACAGGATGTGCTCGCCTGGTGCAGTCGAAAGTAGTTCTGTATTAAAGAGTGCTAATCTTTTTTTCTTTAAAAACTTTTTTTAGTGCTGGTTCCTGTTATTTTTTGGCTATAACTGTATTCTGGACATGTTGTTGATATTTGAAAATGCAGCTCATCATGTTTTTGACAGTTTTTTATATAGATTTGAGAAGTGAAAGTAGACAGGGTATGAAATTGCAAGGGGTAAAAATAGTGTTGACCTTTGACCCGGTGTTAGTATACAACTGAAGAAATGTTTCTTAGAAGGTATTAAAGCCCCTATTTCCTTGTTGATGTTTAATAGCAGACATGTTTATTTGCATGATAAAATAAGTTTCCCAGAATTCTAACGAGGTTTGAGTTTTTAACAGGTTGTCAACATTTTAACTTTACTATGGAAGGGCAATGGAGACTCATTTACGCTATTATAACCTATAAGGAGAAATCATGTATTTTTCAGAATTGCATAAAAAATGATTTTCTATGCATTTATTTTGTTTGAATAGCTGAGTTGAACTCAGAAACAGAGAAAAAATATCTTTTTCAGACTTTTAGACTATTTTAGAGTGTTTTTGGCAACTTTTCTTCAAATTTTCTGATTTTCCCTAAAAATGTGATATTTTTAATTTTTTTGGAATTTTTGTGAAAGATATATGGCAAAATGTGTGGTATACATACTCAGGGATGTGAAACAAAGCCACCAGAGTTGATTTGATGAGAAAATGTTGAACGGTTGCTGAGATATTGCTTTTTTTATTATTTCTTAATTTCTCGACAAAATCGACTCGATTTAGTGCATGGTCAAGCGCAGGTAAATCGCAATAATTTCAAGATAAAGTCATTCGGCATTGCGAAACAAGTCAAAATGTTCTTTTATTAAGTTGTTAGGTTGAATCGACCAGTTTAATTGAAAAACATGACGCAAAAATAATCCATTATAGGTCTAATTACACTAAATCAACAGGATGTGCTCGCCTGGTGCAGTCGAAAGTAGTTCTGTATTAAAGAGTGCTAATCTTTTTTTCTTTAAAAACTTTTTTTAGTGCTGGTTCCTGTTATTTTTTGGCTATAACTGTATTCTGGACATGTTGTTGATATTTGAAAATGCAGCTCATCATGTTTTTGACAGTTTTTTATATAGATTTGAGAAGTGAAAGTAGACAGGGTATGAAATTGCAAGGGGTAAAAATAGTGTTGACCTTTGACCCGGTGTTAGTATACAACTGAAGAAATGTTTCTTAGAAGGTATTAAAGCCCCTATTTCCTTGTTGATGTTTAATAGCAGACATGTTTATTTGCATGATAAAATAAGTTTCCCAGAATTCTAACGAGGTTTGAGTTTTTAACAGGTTGTCAACATTTTAACTTTACTATGGAAGGGCAATGGAGACTCATTTACGCTATTATAACCTATATCGTTCCGCTTCTGGAGCCGCACCGATTATCGATCTTCTGGTATATCATTATCCTGTCAACTCCGCGCCGACACCGTTCATCAGGTATATCGTTCTGCTTCTAAATTCGCACACTCCGTTCATCAGGTATATCGTTCTGCTTCTGGATCCGCACCGATTACTGAGCCTCCGGTCTATCGTTGTGTTTTCGAATCCACGCTTGTTTTGTAACGTGGACGTTCCTGAAATGATATGCGAAGACAGCAGTATTTTGTCTTAACGGAGGATTTACAATTGTGGCCAACAACAAAAACGAAACGGATGGAAGTGTTGAATAGTAGTGGATCAACTGTTTTAACGAGAATGACAACCTCATTAAAAAAGAAAGGGCGAGGTGGGTCGGGAAAAATCAGTTTTATACTCAAATGAAAATGTACCGACCTCATGTGTGCTTCAACAAGATAAAAGGAATTAGATAGACAGCGCATGCGCAATTAAACGAAAATACCATAGCAGATCTAGCTTACGAAACATTTGGTCCCTCCCAATAACTATAGCTATAACTAGTAATAGCTCTTATTATTGGGAAGGCACCAACGGACAAACACATAAGAAAATATTATCATTTATTAAATTGTATGGCAAATATTGGCAAATATTGGGCGCGGCTCCAAATAGCGGGCTGCCGGCAACACATACATATTAAATGGCAGCCCTAAACATGTAAAACAAAAGAGGGCATGGCCCATAAGCCTGATACCCTTAAAGAAGCCTCAATAGGCTTAAATTAGAGATGAAGCCCCAAATGGCTCAAACAAAAGCGGGCATGGCCCAACGGTATACCCTTAGTGAAGCCTCAAAGGGCTTTAATAAATTGTTTATTCAAAACTCTAATGCTAATGTAAAATGTTTCTTCATTTAATCACTTGAACGTTATTTCTTTTGTAATGTTTACAATAATGTGCACGACCGAACTAGGCATGATGCACCATCAATAAGCCCCAACAGGCTTTAGTTTTCATGCTGTAATCCCGACCCTGGGAAACAGTGGTCAGTATTACATTGAAATTTACTAATTATAACATTGCTAATTGTCATTAAATTTGATTTCACTGAATTGAAGGATTCGCTGACGGCCATATGGCAGCGATCAAAACGAATTTTGATAATGCCACAGAGCAGCAATCAAAAGAAATTTTGATACTGCCACCGCCAAAAGAAAATGATTTTGGCAAAAGCGAATCCTCACTGCCGAAGAAAAGAGGATATATCATTGTATGAATATGTAACTCGCATACAGTACTGTATATTGTTAAAAATATCTATTAATATATATCATAACGTGAGCCGCGCCCTACCATGATTCAAAACGAATGCGTTTTATATAACTTGCAAAGGAACATCGATTGTACCGGCACCATTAAGTAACAACTGGTATATCGCTGGTAATGAAGTGCAACAACTTTGCAAGTGCTAGTCGGACTGTGCACAAAAACTGCAAAACTGAGTTAAATGAACCAAAATTAGAGTGTGTTGGACTGACTTCAATCATCCCCTGACTTTGAATCCTAGTATATAGCACCATAGCTGTGCAATCAAAACTGTACAGCGGACTCTGGGTTCAAACTCCTATGTCGGCTAGGAGCCGCTAAACCAGCTCAATGTCGTAAACGGGGCGGGGGTGGGGCGGGGGTGGTGGCGAGGAGCCTCTAACCTGCTCAAGGTCGTAAAGGGGGTGGTCACCGCTCACCACACGACACGCTGACCAATGTAAAATACTCTTTCGGTAACAACCTAAATATGATCCTGTGAATAATTAAATTAAGTGACATATAAGTATACAGGTGTATAGAGTATTAAAAGTTGCGCTTTAATAAATAATTAGGTAAATTACCAGGTGTCTCCGGCAAGTATATCCTCCATTATGATATAGAAGAAAAACAATTGTATACCAGTGTACTGAGTGATAGTAAACTCGTAAATGAGTGTCAATACTGAATAACGCATTATGACCGCTTAGATGTAGACAGTGGAGGTTAATGCCGCCCCCATTCTAAAAGACTAGTCGGTATCGTGAAATGGAATCAACCATACAGTACGGGTCAGACTTCCCATCCGCAAAAGGAACTCTATAATTATGACCAAATATGTTAGTGGAACATGGCCCACATACTTAAAGTCAACAACAACAACTGTGTTATCAGGGTTATCCCTCAAATTTAAATTCATTCGTCCATAAAACAAGCGTTTCAAAGATGAGATATCAAACTCAAATCGCATTTCAAGTTCTTAACCAGGGCAATCGGGAAAAACATTAGTGAAAGTGGCTTAATATGAACATCAGCTGATTGAATATTGTGTTCCAGATAAACCCATGCTTGCACCTATTACTGAGATGGGACCAGTCCTAAACTCCTCGTTTAATACGATAACATCGTAAAAGGGTAGGATACAAATCTTGAACATCGATATTACTGAGAGTTTTTGCGGATTGGCCAAACATGAGAACCCTGGTTACAATGCAGGCCGTCCAGTCAATAATTAGATTGGAAGAAGTCATGCGGGCCCTGTGAAACACATGCTCGCGCTTGCTTTCCACTACATTACCGGAGATGATTCTTTGTCGGCGCCGCTAACCAGTACATCAGCTGATGATTGTGAACGGCAGTAAGGTCCGGACATCGAGCAACACCTACGTATAGCCTGTTCTTACACTGGCCCATCACTTTCCTGCCCAGATAGCACACGCTTGACAAGCTCGGTACATGAAACAGAATACAATTGTAATCAGTAACGAGTTTCTTACATATTGGGTATTATTGAAAGTAATTTAAATCTCCCTTTAATTATGGTATTATTTTTATGATAATCATGAGTAGAACTATTATAATACTGATATTGGTATTATTATTAACGCTATAAGTAGTAACCGTATTATTATTATTAATTAAAAATATTTATTTTATTATTATTATGGTTATTATTATTATTGTGTGTCCATTCATTGTACGTCTGTGGAACTTTAATTATTTATGGATTGTTTATCGTATTCGGTGATGGATAATTGTTTTTATTTATTTTGTTTTAATTATTTTTTAAATGGTTATTATTATGTACTGTGTGTTTATGTATTTATTTTATTTTATTTCATTCCCTACAATCTTAAGTTTATGACAGCTAAAGCTAGAAGCCAGTCTGTATTTATTAAATAATTACTGCTTTGATTATCTATTTAAATACGTATCTTCTTTCTTCTTCGTCACATATACAAGGGCTACATCAAGGTACATGCTATAATGATGTTTACCTATACAAAGGCAATACAGTGTAGGCCGCCTAACCTGAAATTTGTTATTCTGAAATACTAACTGTCTCTGCAGAAAAAATCGACAGCCAATGTGTATACACTCGCCGAGTCATTTTACCATATCTCCCATATCAAATATACACTGCCTTTACTCTGTATACTGCAATTATGAGTCATCCACTATATTGTTTAATGGGAAGGAAAATGAATCTGCCGACAATAGATAGTAGTTACCACTTGGCTTGATTTATTCGTATCTTGTTTTTAATATTTTTTATTTATTTATTTATTTTTCATTTATGATTATTATTATTATTATTATTATTATTATTATTGTTATTATTTTTTTTTTTTTTTTTTTTTATTTTTTTTTTTTTTATTTTTTTTTTATTTTTTTTTTTATTTTTTTTTTTTTTTTTTTTGAACAAAAGCAGGTAACAGAGTTTACATTTTATTAATTAATTAACTGATTTTTTTTTTTTTTTATTGATTTTTTATTTCTATTTTTTTTTTTTTTTTTTTTTTATTAATATTATTATTATTAATTTTTTTATTTTATTTATTGATTTTTATTTTTTTTTATTTTTTTTTTATTTTTTAAACAGATAACAAGAGTATAAACGTCGCCAATGACTGGATAACAGTCCCCCGTTACGCTGTTTTAATTCTAGGTCATTCATTTGTGAAAAAACTAAAGGATGCCGACATGTGAATACTATTTATACCATGCCCTGATAAAGTACTAGCCCAATGAATCGTGGTCCGCCAGACACACGATAAAGATGACTTGATCTAACGATTTTAATTGACGTACTAAGCAATCACGGATACTCCTGTAATATCGTTCAAACCCTAATGGTAACTCTGAAAACAAATGTACGACGTCAGATCATGGATATATATGTATGTAAGTCTATGGTCAGATGCATAAATAATCGCACCAGGATTCCATAATCCCGCCCTTTTCCCAAAAGTATACTGAGTGCTCATCACATGCTCTTGCAGATTAATATATTCTTTCTTTCTTTCTTTTTTATTACTTCCTTTATTTTATATTATTATTATTATTATTATTTTATTTTATTTATTTATTTATTTTTTATTATTTTTTTATTTTTTATTTTTTATTGATTTATTATTATTATTATTATTATTATTATTATTATTATTTATGTTATTTTATTATTAATATATATATATATTTATTTTTTTCCAATTATTTATTTATTTCTTCATTTATTCATCATTAGCTAATATGCATTTTACTGTTTGTGTAAATTTGAGAAAACCTTTTACCGTACAAGGTGACTAGAAGTATAATTAATGTTGATGAAAGATGTTAAGAAGTAAGCAAGTTACGTTATCGCCAAGTGTGAACTGTTATAATTAAATACATTAAAAGGAGGCACATCATGATTATTCTAGAAACATCTAAAATTATAAAATTGTTCCAGTTCATGAGAAAACACGTTTGTCAATCCAAATATGATGTTAGAACCATAAACTTTGAATACACCATATAGCTAGGATGGAATCATACGCAAAATGCTGAAATTAACCCCGGTGTGTCACCTAGGATAGCACGTATTACTGTGCAGAATAAATTTCCCTGCAAATAAGGGATAATTATTTGGCTCATTAATTATGTTTTGGCCATGTAGAATAGAACATATTAATATTTGTCGATTTTAAGTCGGACAACTAGACCCCCATGAAAAGCCTGATGTACTCCCTGTAAACTCAATAATCGTGTACACGGATTTATGGCCAAGTGCCAATAACGCCCTAACTGGGACATGTGTACTGATAAATGTGAGATATTTGGTCACACTGTAAGCTTGGTGTCGAATTACCTACGGCCTCCCGGATCTTAATGAGTTCAGCTGCAAACTCGCAAGCAAATAAACGAAAAAATAAAGTTAACACATGCATAACAATCTCTGCACCAGATATACGGTCCAGAATTATCAGATATTCTGAAAACAGAAATGATCATATAAACAACAAACAAACAACAATACCAAAACAGCAACAGGCAATAAGTGGATTTGCCTCCCTAACGAGACAGCAACATGCAATCGACATTAAATTCCGCGACTGACAAAAGTTATATATACAAAAAAAACGGACAAATTTCAAGGCATCAGGAGAACAAACCACGGCGAAACACCACACAACAACAGGGCACTAGGACAGAACAAACAGAAATAAGAAGACAAGTAGATAAAAGTTAGAAAAATCAGTTTTATACTCAATGAAAATGTACCGACCTCATGTGTGCTTCAACAAGATAAAAGGAATTAGATAGACAGCGCATGCGCAATTAAACGAAAATACCATAGCAGATCTAGCTTACGAAACATTTGGTTCCTCCCAATAACTATATCTATAACTAGTAATTGCTCTTATTATTTCTCCCTTCGAATTTAGCATGCCGAGTAAAGTTCTTTTTCTAAGGTGGAAGGAAGTTACGGGTGTTAACAGAATGCGCTTGTTTTTTTTTTGCCGTGAATTCCTTGAAACGTCATAGCTCTTTTTATTTATGTTTCTTAAAGTATAGCAAAGAACAGATAACGCCAGCAGGTTTTTTACGCGGACAACTATACAGAAAAGAAACAAATGTATGACTGTCACAGGATGACCTTAGTGGTTGGGCTAACTCAGGAAAGAATCAATGACGGTGAATGCATTTACATAAGTTTAATGCAACTTTTAAAATATGTTTAATATATATACAATTATCTAAAAAAAACAAGCGAATACACAAATGAACTATGAAAAGAATGTTCTCCTGAACGTTTAAGACGTTCTTAGTATTGTTATAAATACTGAATGTCTAAGACGCTAAAGTGTTGTTAAAGCTATAACAATGTTGATCTAGCGCGATAACTGTGATGCGCGAGAGCTCATGAAGATGATGATGCGCGAATTCAATGGATGATTGTCATCAAATGCCTTCTGTAAGGGTTGATGACGCGATGCAATGATAGTTAACCTCCACTGAGATTGTGAGTAATATTCCTCCAGTGAGGATTGGTAACGGGCCCACCTTGTGTCCCGGGGGTTGTCGTTAGTAAAACCTGGCTGCGCAGGTACGGGGACCGTCTCCACCGCTTGTAAACGTTATTCGTGGAAGCTTAGCTCCACTCCTGGATATCCAAACCTAGATGGCTTACTCCAACCCTGGATGGCTTATATCCTGGATGGCTTAGGCTGTAATTATACACACGTTTTAGATGTCGGTTGACAAACATAACAATCTTGCATAATTATCATTACCCAAACAAATCATTATTCAATCAATATATGTAATCTGTATTAATGACGAGTAGCAATGTATACATATTCTACAACGCCATGTATACGCTATGTACGTCGCTGTTAATCAATGCCCCTAATACATGTAATAAAACATGATCAAATTACTCATATATTACACTCACTGAGTTATGCATGCACGCAATGTTAACAATCGTGTATTACAATCACTGAGTTATACGCCAACGTTAACTAATGCACCTATTATCCACTGTTATCAAATTAATATTGTTTTACAATTAATGATCAATTACAATAATTACAGCTAATAAAGTAACTTCAAAATCATATGCTAGTCTAAAGTTATGTTTGAGAAACATCAATGCTAACCGGATGTCGTAACCGCCAAACAAGATGGCGCCGCCCACTGAATACAAATGTACGATAAAAGTTTAATAAAATTACTAACCACATGTTGCCTATGAATTTTGCCGTCCAATCTCTGTTCCAACAAAGTACTATTGATCATCCCGGCGAGAGCTAGAAGACAATGGGTTTTATAGCAAACATTACGCCCAAATCATTATTTCCCCCGTTCAGTCCGTGACAAACGTGGCTAAATCTACAGTATTGAATCTACACGAGAGGCCCCTTATACAATTTTGCCGTTTAAGGAAAATATACCTATACGTTTACATGCATTAGCACAAAACTAAACTTATGACACGGCCTCTCTGGCGGCCACTTAAAATGTGCACGCTTTTACGTGTTACATGAATAGATCATGAATATTGTGAAATTGTTTCAACTCGAACAATAGATTTTGGGTGTAACCGATAACTTACAAGAGCTATATACGACCAGTACGCTCTACCCGTGACATTTTGTGACACCGACCATGTCAGAAATTAACCGGCTGTCCGAAATTACCCGGATTGCCGCTACAATGTAGAACATTATAAGAAATACTTCTTGCTTCATCAAAAACATCTGGCATTCTGCTTCAGTTTCGTTTAAAATAATACAGAATTTAGTCCTATGGGCTAACCACAATTGAATAGATGTATTCAAGCTAAGATCCATTTTAAACCACATCGTCTCATTAAAAGAAATACGTTTGTATGGTAACGAATACATGTAGAACGCAATCTGTCTGGGTACGAAAGCGACCGGGGGCGATTTACTTTCATACCTTTATTGGGATACACTTTTCTGCATATGCCAGATACGGCTTTTATCATGACCAGGTCTCCATTTTTTTTTCTTGAACCTGAAATGGTTTCAGACCACTGACTTAGTTTTCTTTCCCAGTGAAAGAATAATTATTCCTGAATTTCGTCGTCAGTCATTTTGGCGTTTAGCTTGAGACGGCACGAGTGATTTCCCTTTGCATAATTACCCCAAAGGAGAATGTCGCCAACCTGAATCCAAACAACCGATTGACGGCGATGTAGCGATAATCGGAACATCAATAACTGATACACCCAGAGGCGTTTTAAATATGTTAAGGTATTTTTCAATATACCATATTCTCAATACGTCCTAATAGTTCAGTGAATAGAACGCCTGACTGAAGCAGAATAGGGCTTGTTCGAGTCCCGAGAGAAAAAAGCCTTTTTATCCTGAAACAGTACATGAATTGGAAGTGGGCTACCGGGGTACAGGTACAATATGTAATACTGGATGTTTATGGAGCAACGATGTTTTGCCTTGTTGAAATAGTTAGATAGATGTTACATTCAGTTGCATGAGAATCTGGTGTTATTCACCTATGGTCCGTCCACAAAAGCTTATCCATGTAGTGCAAATAATTATTTAAAACAAAAAAGTAAAGATTTTCAGTTTCATCGTTTGTGTTTTGGTTTTATTAGCAATAAATTATCAACACAGATTTATATTTAGTAGTGTATTAAAAATGTTAACTTGTAGGTTTTTTTCTTCATGAAAGTACAAATTATTATAAAACTCGATACTAGATATTATTCAATATAACATTGCTAGTCATATGTGTGTTGACTCTGTTGTGTTTTTCTTTTTTGTTGTGCCCAATGCATTCTTGTTCACAATTCTGAAAATAACAAAGATATTTTTAATGAGTTTGTTTTTGGAACACTTTAATCAAATAAATTAAATGCGTTCTCCTTTCATCTGATGCAAATGAAAGGCAACTATATCAAGCATAGGCAAATAAAACGTTATATATCAGGATAGCACGGAGATATGTTAAGCATATGTCTTAATCCAATTAAAAATACAGGTATACCAAGGTAAGTTTATAATTGATATTAATGATTGAACAAAAGCAAGTTATGTTGAAACACTAACGGGACGGCGTGTTATTCAAAAAATCAAGATTGCGTTCCTTTAAGTTATGAATACGTCTGAAACATTGTTTAAAACATTTACATTTAATAAGCAAAATAGAAGCAATCCTTACCACTCTAGCAAAATAGCCTATGCCAGAAGCACTCCTTTGGCACCCGGGGCGTATCGTCAATGGTACTAAATTTAACACTTGTGTAGCTCACTTCGAGCATACACGGCCAGGATTCCATAACCATCGTCATCGTCTTGGTCAGCATTGGCGGTGGTGGTATGGCGGATCTCGTATCAAGTCGTATGCTGACTAACAGACAGGCAATCATCGGCATGTCGGTCTTCGGTGCCGGCTGTGATACTCTTGATCTGCCGAACATTCGTTTGGCTCCTGGTGGTTCGCAATTGGGCAGCCATCATCAGCAGATATTCCATCACTGGCATTTGTGTTATTGTTAAGCTCATGTTCAGTCGAATTGTTGCTGGCAACATGACGTCATCATTGCGGGCTGTAGTGCTCTTGATCTCATGGCCATTCGTTTGGAAGCTGACAACCGAGCAGATGACATCGGCATATATCGCATCATTTGTAGTGACGGTATTGTAGGTCTCGTAACCGGACCTCCATCACCGGTACACGTCTTATCATTGGCGGTGCTCATGAGGCTGACCAGGTAATCATTCGCATTGCTACTGACAAACGGATTACCAGCTTCCGCATCTATTAGAGTTTCGGTGCAATCGATCACATGACCACTAGTATTTGTAAGAGGAACATCGTCATGTGGTTTTGAACTGTTCCAAAGAACTGTATGCTTCGTCCGATATGCCTCTTTAACGCTACACTTTCCGCACGTGCAGTAACTGACGTTGTACTGCTCGGTGAGAATAATTAACGGAGATGTCGTTATTTGTGGACGACTTAGTGGTACATAGGTATGGCCTTGTCTGTCGAGTGTCTTGTTAAGTCCTGTTTAAAACAACAATTCACTAACATCTGTAGCAATGACGGAATTCAATAGCGGTACGAAAAGAAAAGTACCGCTTCGTGAGTTTGAACTCCAAGAACGCCAAGCCCACACTAAAATTACACTTGCGGGTAAGGCGATCTGTACACGGAAAAGTTATGTGACATACTGTAGTCAAAAAGTAATGCGCAAGTCGATATCACGTGATCAGCAGAAGTGTAAATGTTGCGGTCCCAGCGATGTTTACAATTTAAGCAAAATATTAAGACGTTAAACAAGAAGATCGGGCTTTGACCAGTGACCACGGTATACACTTTTTAAGTTACGAAGCCAGAAATGTATACCATGTAAAACGCATTGAGAGCATAAATGCGTGACATATAATATCCTAGTAAATGGCACCGTTACCGTGAGCGCAATGGATATATTCAATGTTTAAAGGGACACGCTATAATTTTAATTTGTTTAAAACTCGCGGCGTCCAGTTATTGTTTCTACATAACTTGCATCTTTGCAATCATTACTATTAATTATTGCCCCGTGTGGTTCCCGGGGGCCCCCGTTTGGTCACGGGGCAAAGAATAGGGCCACTGCAGATCCCTTTGGAGGGGTAGGCAGAGGGGTAGAATCCCCCCAAATTCATGTTCATTTTATCATTTTTTGTTCATGTTCATTAAAAGTCTTCATCATGATCCCTGCATTGTTTCAGGCGCTATCTCGCTCGCATCAAAAGAGCAGTGGCAGAAAAACAATAACGTGGCTCCAGCGTAAATGGAGTTTCTACGATAGAATTTGCAGCAACTCTGCAGTTCAGGGTGAGAAGGTTCTAGGCCCATTTTCCATATTTTATCTCGATATACATGGAAGGTGAGCCTGGCATGCTCATGCCTGTTAGGCGCCATATAACCTTTTCATGTGTTAGTGCGCCTTAAAATCCAAATTCAATTCAATACTATTAATTATTAAAACATTTCCAAACATATTGTGTTTGCATATTACTAACTATTTATTATATTCCATCAATAATACATTTAAACATTTGGTAGGATAATGAAGAAAATTGAAAACTGGAAATTGAATTTAATTATATGCGCGTTCCAAATTATAATGTTGCTGAATTGATAAGTCGAGGTGCTAATTTTAATGCGCGATACAATACAATACAATATCTTTTATTCACTCAATTCACATTTACATGAATATATGAGGTATGTATAACAACATTTAAATCATCATCGAGGTTCATAAGTATAATAGAAAACAGATATTATAAATATAATATGACATGGTTAATCACAAAAGAGTAATGCAATTTGGTAATAGCTGGGAGAAGAAATGATCTCCCAGGTAGTCCTCATTTATCATATAACTAAAGATCTGTTTTGTATACACATATATGGGAGAGTTCTTCATTTGTTTGTTGGCAAATGCATGGCAAAAATAATGTCGAAACTAATACATAATTAAACAAAATCAAACAGTGTTACATTACAACATGAATATTATCTATTTGACTCTTTGCATGATGTTTTTAATAAATTCACACAATTTTCTAAACTCTGCATTATTTGTGGCGTTTATTAATTTATCAAATTTGTATACATTGGGTCTTTTAAAATAGTCTGGACTGATATATTTACTACGCTGAGTTTTGAATTCGCGGCATACAAACATATAATGGAACTCATCTCCTATATCCGTTTTGCAAAGCTGGCATATTCTACGATTATACGGAGTTTTATTCTGATTGCCAGTTTCAACTGGTAACCTGTGATTTCTTGTTCTGAATTTGGTTATATATTTTAACAAACAATATGGTGCGTTGGTAAGATAGTTTTCAAAGCAAAACTTATGTTTAAATAAACGATATGAGGTTCTGTTGCTCGAATTCATTACTTTTGAATACCACTCATTTAAGAATAAATCTTTGAGTTTTTGATTTACTGAACACTTTTAACCATTTAGTGTTGGGAAAGGTCTGCGAATCCCATACTCCACTTAGACCTCATTTAATCAGTATGTCTCTGATCTGGTTTAGCCACTGAAAGTTTCTTTTTTCAATAGTTGATGCGCTATATTTTAAATGACTGCGTAGTATTTCATCAATTAAGTTTGAAAGTTTAGCTCTTTCTGGATCGTTAATTTTAGCCCAAAACGAAATTACTCTAGTTTGAATATCTACTGATACAGGAAATACCCCTGTTTCCCCGTATAACATATAATTTGCAGTAGATTTCTTTAGATTCAAAATAGACTTCAGAAACTTCAATTGTACTCTGTCAATTACATCAAGATTTCCATACCCCCAAATTTCGCTGCCATATAAAAGAATGTGTTTAATTGTTTTATCGAATAAATCTATTTGCAAGTCTATTGGTGATGACAAATGTCTAGCTTTCTTGAGTAGACTGTATAGAGCTCTGGTAGCCTGATTAGCAATATGTTTCTTTGCCAAATAAAAAGAACCACTTCTATTAAAATATATACCTAGATACTTATATTCTGTTACAATATCAATTGGATCACCATTAAACGTAAACTTATAATTAAATTGTCTACCTTTTGAGAAAACCAGCGCTTTAGATTGATCTATGCTTACTGTAAGTTTCCATTCATCACAATATAATTTATAAACATTCAATGCATTCTGTAAATCTTTCTCACTTTCACACACAATAACTGTATCATCAGCATATAATAAAACAAACAATTTAAAAAAACATGTACACTTGATCAAGTGCATGAGGTTGACAGAATGTTGGCAGAATGTACCATCGACAATATCACTATTGCGCAGAAAATCGTGTAGATCGTTTAGATATAGTGAAAACAAAATTGGCGAAAGATTTTCACCTTGCCGTACTCCTATATTAGATGGGAAATAATCGGAATGTGTTCCATTTACAGTTACATATGATTTTATATTACTATACATACTTTTAATTAAGTCAAAACATTTCCCTGTTATTTCGTGCCTTGATAGTTTTTACCATAACGCTGCTCTCCATACTTTGTCGAAAGCTTTTTCAAATCTATAAATGCACAAAATAGTTTCTTTTTATTGTTATTTAATATTTGTATAATGCTGTGTAAAATAAACATATTATCGGTTGTAGAAAAATCTTTCCTAAATCCTGCTTGATGTTCATTTATTAAATCATGCGTATCTAAAAACATCTGTAGACGTATATTTATAATTGTTGTAAATAGTTTCCAAAGCAACTTAACAATGTGGCTGGTCTATAATTGCTGGGATCAAACGAATGCTCCTTTTTTTTAAAAAATAGGATTAATAATTCCTATAGTCCAATCTTCTGGCACTATGCCTGTATCAAATATAATATTGAAAAGCTTAACATATAACTGTCTCATGATAGGTAGTGTATGTTTTATATGTTCGTTTAGGACTCGAACAAGTATTTCAAAGACGCATTAACGTTTCCACTTTTATTTCCAGATAACATTTTCCAATATTTTTTTTTGATCGGATTTACCTAGTTTACATATTTGTTTAACATTTTCTTTCTTGAATTTATTATAAAATGATCGCATTGTATCTTTATATAGCTTGCTATTGTTTTTTGGATTCATCTTATTAGCATACGTTTTCTAAGTTTATATAAATATTTAGCTCGATGAAACTGCTTTCTTACCTTTTTGCATTTGTTTTCGAACCAATTTGGCAGTTTTTTTATTTTCATTGTTATTAATATTGCAACGATTAGAGTAGCCGAAACTGTCCTTAGCTGAAGAGACAAATATATGAGAGATGTCTCTAACAACACCATTGATATCCGATTGAGAAATTTCTTGGACATAACTTTTGCAGAGCTGACCCTACGGCGGAAATACTGATGTTATCAACAAACAGTTCTGCATTTGAACTATCCCACAGTTTTGCCTTCGGGCTTTCGTCTGTATTAACAGTGTTACGAACAATATCATTGAATGAAAACGTTAGTGTGACTGCATTATGAGTATCAGAGTATAATGCGCAAAAATCAATTTCATTTAAATGATCCACTTCATGAAACAGATTAGCAATACAAATGAAATAGTCGACAATGCTAACACCTTAACATGTAGTTTTACCCGTTAAATCACCCGCTGTTCGACCATTCAATATATACAAATTGTTAAACTGTAAAAAATCAATCATCCGGTACCCATCTTGGTCATCTTCCCACCTGCCACTTGATGACATTGTTACAGTTTCGTTTTCAGGCGGTGAGTTGGCTTTACGCTTGTTATTAACTCGGTCGACGTCGATTGCTTCTCCCTCTCGAATAGCGTTATACCGGTTAGGCGTTTCGAATGATGGAGCGCTTCTTAGAGTTTGTGAGTGTTGTCCACCGTCGGCGTTCATTGGGCCGCCGCTTGAAAATTGTCTACCGATTAGTGTGGCACTCGGTCTTTGAGGTGGTGCATTGTTGTGCCCCCGTGTTCGAAATTCGAGTGAATCCGTATAAGCATTGTACAGCTTGCCTCTAACAAGTGACACTTTGTTGCCATTTGCTTTACATTTCCGCATTATAGGATACAGAGTCTTGCGTCTATCCTCGATCTCTCGTGGAAATTGTTCGTGAATTTTAAATTGTCTCTGCATTTTGTTTAGCACGAACCCAGCTTCACGTATGCGTTCACGTTGTGTGTAGCGGTCAAATTGTGCTACGATTGGGCGTGGTCTGTCATAGTTAGATTGGTATTTATGGTTTGCCAAGGCGATGGACTCGATCAAACACGATATCTTGTGTTTTTAGAGTTGTATCTTGATTGACGAGATTGTTTTCATCTAAATGCGTTGGCATGAAATCTCTCAAGGTGTGTTCAGCATTTTCACGAACCCCGTCATTGGTGCGGGCCTCCGGTATACCGAAGAAGAGGAGATTCTCTTGCATTGCACGGGACTGCATTTCTAAACAGAGATTATAAAGATTACTGTTATAGTTTCGTAATTCCGACAGCTCACCACGAATAAAATTACTGCCATGATGTAGGTCACTTATATCTGCTTGTAGTTTACGTTTTGACATATAAAAATCGTCCGTCACTTCACTGAAGGTTTCACAGAATTTTTCGACATCACACATACGTTTTTCTAAACTTCAAGATTGTGATGTGTCCCATTAAACCATACTCAAACGGGGTTATATGCCTCAAAGAACCATAGGAATATATTAGTAAAATTAGGACACTGTCCCAGATTACGATGTGTCCCTTTAAACCATTCTCAACGGGGTTTCACGCCTCAAAGAACCATAGGAATATATTAGTAAAATTAGTGCACGGTCCCAGATTACGATGTTTCCTACGACAAAGTGCCAAATTAATTGGTAACTCCTTCATGAATAGAATGTCTTTGCTTTTAGTATTTTCGTTATGAACATATTGTTTATATCCGCTTGATACCAATTAATTAGTATAATACAAGTGAACACAAACTTAGGATTAAACACAAACAAATCATGCTCACCTCGAAGCTTTTTATACATTACATCGGTATAAATAACTGGTTTGCAAAAGTTTTCTGATGTATCGTCGTCCATGTTGATCTGAATTATCGTTACAACAGAGCGTTAAGACGCCGTTGCTATGACGTTGTTTTCAAGACGTGGCGGGAAGGAGTGTATCACTTCCGCTAGGATGGAATTTTTAAAACGTGTACTTTTCGCTCACAATAAACAAAATAAAGCTACCAGATGTAATGTTGAAACGGCTTAGTATATTATATAAGTTATATTATGAACAAAAGAAAATTGGTAATGCAATAGTTTGCCGATTAATCGGAAAGTAGAGCTTTTAGCCCTTGACAACAATCTTGCAATACTATTGGCTGACGTTTAAAACTTTGGAAATTGTAAATTAAGAGATACACGTGCTAAGATTTTCAACTGGGAACGGTATGTGAGTGATTTTACGGTCTGAGCATTTCGTTATTCAGACAATTAGACCAACCCCATACCGTCCCACATTGAACATCTAATTATGGTTATCTCTTTTAATACGAATTAATTACACTGCTAGAAATAAAGGTTAAAGTTATACACATCCCATAGTTATGCATCTGTCAATTCCAATCCATGAGCGCCGCCATCTAAATGACAAATTCGCAACATCTCGATGGATTCCATCGAATCAAATCTCGATTTTATCTAGAAGGAATCCATATTACCTCATACCAACATTGCGGCTTCCTCGATCATTTGTACTGGTGGTATTTGAATGATCTCTAGATATAATCTGACCTGTACACCTGGCATTGTCAGTTAGACTGCGTGTCATCACTACGAGAGGTACCATGTCCCTGTGTATTCTGGTTGGCGCTGCTGTCACGTTGTTGTCTAGAACTTACAACATGTTACCACGAACGCACAAATCAGTGTCTCTGCAGTTCACTGCACCAATAATGATTCGCAAATTATTGGCCATACAACGTTCCTCTCGAGACTGATCATGATTGAAAACACTGGAATGCACTCTATCCTTATTTAAATTGGCCTAAGCTAACATGCTCTTTTTTCGTCATTTGTCGATTTAAATCAGGCGATGACAACTCCGGGTTTATTAGATATACAAGTATAAGTGCGGTGACTTAAAACTTCTCAATTGTATGGCGTTATTAACAACTTTATGTGTGATTTATGGGGAATCACGTTTCTCGTTTAGCAGGATACGTGCACTTTAGTCGAATAAAATTCGATAAATATTAAGAAAGTTATGAAGCGAAAATCTACCTGAATCGAGCGTTTTGTCTACATGTTTTTGCCGTGAAGCCGATCAAAAAGTCACGTGGTCTCGCCACTCTGATTTTAGTCGACTGTTTGTCCAAATTTCATTTCCAGACCATAGCTGCTATTTTTGTTTGTTCATTTTTTTCTATAAAACTTAACCTGGTACTGCAATATATGACCATCTTGTATTCAAGTGCAGAGTGCAAGCTCCACTACTTGGTGATTCCTTTCTGCGGAGCAATACACCTTCTCTTAAAAATTGCCGCCCACCAATATGGGACCAAACTGTCCAACATGTGTTATTGTAACAGTATTATTTATGTAGTTATTATAACATTTAATTCGTTACGTCATTTTGTTTTAAAAAAATGCGCATCCACATTTTTTTCAAAGGAGGTACGGTTTGTGAGCGAACAGAATATTTTTTAATTGTGGCTCAATGAGAGGAGCAAAACAAAAACACATTAAAAGGAGCATACATTTAAAATCGTTAATAAACACGTTTAAACAATATTTAATTGGTTGGGGTGGGTGGATGGGGCGTGTATGTTCAATCTCAGCATATCATTTGAACCATTTAACGGTGGAATTGAATTGGGTTTTACGGCGCATCAACAAAAGGAAGGTTATATGGCGCCAAACAGCAAGGAACATGTCTGGGTCATCCTCCATTTACATAAAGATGCAATAAGGAGAATGTGCATAGAACCATCTGACCTGCTGTATTGGTGGAGGAAAACCTCGGATACCCAAGTAGAACCAGTGTCCTTCTGCACACAATATAATAAAGAATAACCAGCAGCATTTGTTTGATATGTAGGACAGTCATTGATAGGGTGCGAAGTGTATCGATCATATCTAAGGAAAGATATTACGATATATCGACTGAAATGGTTACGGCTGTACTTGATCGAGCATTTCATGCATTTCAAATGTTAAAACATGTATATATTGCTTTTAAATGGGTTTTCATACAGATATTTCAAATACACTCTTTGAAGCATATATGGTAATTTGCTTGATATTTTCTATTCAACACTAGGCATTTATAATGATTAACTGGTCAAAATAAAATTAATCACCTTTTTTTTACTTTCATTTATTTACTTGTGTCAGCAAAGCAATCGCTGTTTCAATTCAAGTGTTTTTTTAAACCATCGTTTCGAGATTAAAAATTAAAGTAAATTAAAAAAAGAAGAAAAGAATCTTACAAGACCACGGATACAGTTTTAGCCAAACCTACTTCTCAGCGCATCTATTTCCGGTTTAAATAAACCTTTTCTCGAGGAAGCCCCAAAACAAAATGTTTTTTTTCTTCTGTTTAGATGATTCCTAAAATGTACTGATATATCGATCGTCTGAAAAGAATCGATGATACATCAGTATCGTTTCGATCAATGAGAGCCCTAATGGTATGTAAAATATTTCCATCAAACTGTAAAAAAACAAAAAACAAAAAAAACGTTTTAGCACAAAATTGCAACCATTTGAAGAAAGCTGTGTGAAAGTTATGAACGAAGAAGATGAGGTAGTAGACAAGTTGCCAAGACAGAGATTCAGAACAATATTTACGTTTGAAAATGATTGGTTAGAATCTGTTTGTACTTGAAACGTTTGGTCTCACTAATGTAGGTCTGAAAGGCATTACAAATTAATTCGTTTTCTGCAATTACCGATAATTAATGCATGCGGTCTGTCTTCGAACGGGAAATTTAAGCGGTTGTAGCGGAACCGTGAAACCATTATTTTTTGATAAAAACCAAAAATTATAATCGATCAAGGTATTTTATTTTCCTCCCGAACTTTGTGCATTCGATTTTTTACTGACCGAAAAAAACTGCAGACGACCCGATTGATGAGTATCAACCTCCAAACTATATACTTTGACGTCATCGGTCACGCATGCGCAGTTCCCGGAAAAAACTACAGATCGAGTTGATCAGTCAAATTGTGAACATATTTCGGGATTACTCGCGTTATATATTGAATTTCATTGGTATATTTTATTTGTATGTGGTAATTGATAATAATAGCCTAATATAAAATTGGTCATGCATCCATACTTTTCTAAGATCTTGCATCCATACGTTCCAATGTCTAAAATAATGTTACCGGTAATTGCCTTGAATAGAGACGCAATACTTCTTTAATCACTCCTTTGATAATAACGTATACATTTTTATGTATATACGTATCTTTCTAAATATGACACCTTTCATATTTATAATAACAGAACAGTATAAAAATAACAACATACTGGATGAATTGTATTGTTATTTTTGGGAGTATATAAAAATGGAGACTTTGTTTTTAGTTGTTTGGATTAGACAAATCTGCGAGAATCATAACTCCTCATGTGGTGTGTACCTGGGATGCCATCATTTATAGAAAAGGGGGTGAAAGGATGATGGGCCTAACCAGACGGATTTATCGGCAACGAAAAAGCTTGTTCAACGGACTTTGACAGGAAGAACTGCAATTACTATATGCCATTGCGGCAAAGTTTGTAAGAACACCCGTGGACTGAAGATCCACCAGACAAAGAGTGGGTGCAAAAGACATGACATACAACAGCAACGTGCAGATTCATCTGGTAAGAAGGAGGAGACATCTAGTCTGGTTACCAACCACAGTATTGGAAGTCTCTTTGCTGCTGTATCGTCTCAGTGAGAGGTGCAGATCAGTCTATGGAGGTGCTTCTGGAAGAACAGGCTATAGAAAAATCTATGTCAAGTCCAGCCCAACTATCACAGCCTTAAAGCCAGGGCAAAAGTGGTCAAGAAGGGTCTGTTGAAAACTCGCTGGTAGATAGCGATGGACAGCTCATATTTCCTACAGCATGGATGACTGGGTCCCCTGCGGCAAGTAAGGAAAGGATGGTATCCAGATCAGTCAGGGAGAAACGTCAGCCAGCATCAAATGAGAGAAGGCAGAAGATCGAATGGCCAAACATGGCAGATAACGAGTGTGAGAGATTCGATGAAGACTTGGACCATATCCTACAGCCAGCACTGCAAAGAGGAGTGGAAAGGAACTGCAAGCCCTACCATCTATTCTATACGCAGTAGGGAAAGAAAGGTTGGCCTTGCAAGGAAGAAAAGTGGAGGAGGAAATCCCACACCAGTACCTAACAGGCGGGAGCAGGAAAGGAAGAAGGTCCATCAGGAAGCATTTCAAGAAAGCAAGTGATACAGAAAAGGTAGGGCTGAAACACTTGAGAGACCAGTTACGATCAAGAATGAAAGTCTTGACAACCGCTGAAAGTGTCAGAAAGAATAGAAAGGAAACAAGCAAGTACTAGAACAGCTTTCATATCCAACCCCTACAGATTTACCACGTCACCGCTTGGTGAATCTGGAAGATTGGAGAGCAGTCGAGAAGAGGTGGAACAGTTTCTTGCAGACACCCATTCCGACCCAACACGAGATCTACCTCTGGGAAACTGCGAGAGAATCAAGCCAGCAGATGTGCCCAGAACATCTCTAGACATGAAAGAACCAACCTGGAGATCAAGGAAGTAGTGAGATAAGCTCGATCTGGCTCAGCTCCTGGCCCCAGCGGTTTGCCATATAAAGTATATAAGAAGTGCCCCAAGTTACTAAAAAGAACGTGGCGTCTTCTTCAAGTGGTGTGGATGAAGAGTACGATTCCGGAATCCTGGCAGCTAGCGGAAGGATGCTTTGCACCAAAGGAAATAAATTCCAAGAAGGTCGACCAGTTCAGAACTATATCCCTATTGAGTGTTGAGAGGTAATCTTCTTTTCAGTTTTGGCAAAGAGAATAACATCTTACATGATTGACAACGGCTATGTGGACACCTCTGTACAGAAGTGAGGGATACCAGGTTTCTCAGGATGTGTCGAACATACCAGTGCTGTAACCCCACTGCTGCATGAAGCACGGACCAACCAGAAAGATCTGACAGTTGCGTGGCTGGACCTTGTCAACGCCTATGGCTCCATACCTCATCAGCTGATAGATGTGGCACTAAGACATTACCGAATCCCAGAGCATGCCAACAAAGTGATCATGAGTTACTTCAGCAACATTCATCTGAGGTTCTCAACGGACAAGTTTACAACATCATGGTTGAAGCTAGAGAAAGGCATAGTCACAGGCTGCACCACTCTGTGATGATCTTTGTTATTGGTATGAACCGGATAATCAAGGCTGCTGAAAGAGATCCAGAGGACCCAAAGCAAATATCCGTCTACCATCCAATAGGGATTTCATGGATGACATGACTATCACAACTGACCACATCCAGGCCAGATGACAGCCTTAGATGACACAATTACATGGGCCAGAATGAAGTTAAAGGCAAGGAAGTGAAGGTAATTAGTAGTCAAGAAATGGTGACCTACAGACCAGTTTAGTCTCACTATACAGGCGGAGAGCATACCATCATTACTGAACAACCCCATAAAGTGTCTAGTAAAGTGGTTTGACTCCTCGCTATCAGACAAGAACAGCACAGACAGGCTGAAGCAGCACGTGGAGGAAGAGTTAAGAAGAATAGACAGATCTGGGCTCCCGGGCAAGTTCAAGGCATGGATGTACCAGCATGGCCTAATAGTTGGGCTCATCTAGCCACTGATGGTGAATGAAATCCCTGTCAGCACAGTTGAGAAACTGGAGCAAGTTATCAGCAAACATCTTAGACGATGGCTTGGAGTACCTCCTTCATTCACCAACATTGGGTTATATGACAGAACAACAGAATTTCAGGTGCCGTTAACATCTCTAGTAGAGGAATACAAGGTAGCCAAAGCAAGACTACTCCTGACTCTCAGAGATTCTGCAGACGAGAAGATCAGCAAGGCCGGAATCCAAAGTCAGAACAGGAAGAAAATGTTCAGTGAGCCGGGCAGTAGACCAGGCTGAGAGAAGGCTGAAACACCAGGACATTGTTTGCACAACAAACGTGAGAAGAGAAGGGCTTGGAAAAAAGCCACAGCAAAGGTGGGAGGATGCTGGAAGCCGTGGCAGGAGGACCATGGTCCTGAGATAAGAAGAGCGGAAGAAGTGGTCCGTTCAGCTAAGCAGTCCAAATTGGAGCTCAAGGGAGGTGGACAAGTGGACATTACCAGAAAAAAGCTCACGTGGGCAGAGATCTGGAAGTATCAGCCACTGCGGTTAAGCTTCCTACTTCGCTCAGTTTATGATCGGCTGTCTACACCTACAAATCAGCAGTTGTGAAACTTATCTGAAGACCCGTCTTGTTCACTGTGTAAAATCAGAGGCACCCTCCAACACATAATGTCATCATACCCAAAAGCTCTGTCACAAGGAAGGTACAGGTGGCGTCATGAATGAGTCCTTCAAGATATGGCAGACAGCCTGGAAAGGGAGAGAAGGAAAGAGAGAAAACACACAAAACAGGCATGCAGCTCATCAGCTTTGTCAAGGAGGGTCAGAAGAAAACCACCACTACCAGCAACAGTGGTCTCTTGCATGAAGCCAAGACATGGGAAATGCGGGAGGACCTGGGGAAGAAACTTGTATTCCCAGATGTTGTACAAACAATTCTTCGACCAGACATTGTTATCTGATCACAGACCTCTAAAAGGCTGATTATGGTAGAGCTGACGGTGCCCTGGGGAGAAAGAACAGAGGAGGCATATGAAAGGAAGATGGTCAAAATACCAAGAGAGAGCTGGTCAATATATGCAATAAAGGAGGATGGAAAACATGGTTGTTTCCGGTGGAAGTTGGATGCAGGGTCTTCCCAGCACAGTCACTGTGGAGAATGTTCGGTACCCTAGGCTCAAGGGTCAACTATGAAAGACAGCAGGAAACAAGCTAGGTCAGACAGCAGAGAGAGACTCTAGTTGGCTCTGGTTGAGACGCAACGAACTGACTTTGCAGCCATCACAGACAAGCAGTGCATGATCAACAATGCTGCCCCACCATCTGGAGAATGAAACACCCAGAGAAAGATGGGCACTCGGCTGATATTTGTGATAAGCAGTTTTAGTTTTCTAACTGTATCAACTTAATAGGTAGGTATTGTATCAGTGTCGATCCCATCAAGAGAGATTTCGGAAGACATCAAGCAATGCCTACATAAACAACCGCCTAATTTCAATAGATAGAACCTTAAATACCACGCTTGCATGCATAAAACTCATCAAAGAGAAAAATATCTCGTCGATCTTGGCATTTTCTGTACGAATGTCGACATTTTTTTCCTGAAATGTTTACCTTTTAAAACATCTCTCGTTGTCTTGTTCCGTATTTAGAAACTTAAACCCGCCCACAACTGACACAAAAAAACAACGTTAACCGGAAAATGTCAGGTGTGTGAGAAGGGCGGGGTTAAGTTCCCAAACACGGAACGAGACGTCACACGAGAACGAGATTATTTCGAATGTAAACAAAAAACATTTCTGAAATCAACAGTGGCTTACGAAAACCGAATATATAGGCATGTCATTCTTCTATGCATGCATCGGTGGTATTTAAGGGTTGTTCTATTAAAATACGGTGGTTGTTTATGCAGGCATTGCGTGATGGCGACAGAAACATAGCCGGAGAAGTGCGTATGGGGGTCGATACCGTGTCCTACTGACAATTATAATGCAAGGAATCATGGCTCTATGGTAGGGGTAGGTACATAGTACCATAAGAGCCATGATTCTCACGTTTAGAATTAGACAAGACCAAGGTTTTTATGAATTGTTGTATTCGATAGCAAGTCAAAGAACCCTCTCAGATAAGTCACTGGGTTTTATGATCCCCATTTCCTGTTGACGGCTTCCTCGGAAGGGTTTTATTGCCATGTTATTTCTATAGTAACGGTTCAGTTTGACCAGAGGGTTTTATGACCTAACACATAGACCTACATACATTTGGGGTATTTATGTTCATGCCTAACAGTACCAGTTGACTGCCCATTAAAAGCCAACCTATATGGAAAACGACGTTTTATGATTCTGTGTATTCAATCATAAGTGGTCAGTGATCACAAACATAATTAGTCAATGTAATGTTGTTGTTTTTTTGTTGTTTTTTATAAAACTTTATTCAATTATATACACGATACAATACAATCAATGATGTTTCAAACATATATATAACAACATGTTGCATACATATCAACTTGCATTTTATCTATCTATCAGTTTGTCTTTCTTTCTGCTTTCTTTCCTGTCATTTTCTTTCTTTCATTCTTTATTAAGTGTTCGTTTTCATTTCTTTAAGATGAGATCCGCCATCTAGTTGTGTAAGGAATACTGATTACCTCCAATTTACCTTTATATGGAAAATAGTAATATGCTGTGAATTCATAATTTGTATCATTCATCATCAACATAAATCAGAGACGCCTTGCACACCAGGTTAGAGAAACTCCACTTTGCGGCGAATCACAAATTCGTCTGTGTTGTACCGTCTTGACCATTCTCGCCCCGTTGAAAATGACAAGCGTTTACCTGGACATTATCAATTTAAAGCGCATCAAAAACGCTGATCAAACGTGGCCTTTTGATTGGCCCGAGATTGCCAGCGTGTAACTGTTGGCCAATGAAAACTGAACGCGGATTGATCTGCCAAAATGCATGTCAAACATTGTTTCTGCTCGGCACCGTGTTATTGTTTTAGATTCATATAACTTCATTTCGTGTCGCGTAGTGAAATTAAACATGACTTTTTCGAAAGAATTGGGTAGCGAGGAAAACATCGACATTAAGGTGGGTTGGAGCGGTGTGTCTTAACAGATATCGAAGGTACTCAATGGGATATGACTTTTTCTCAGTGAAAAAATACCGCAACTGTCACGATGTTCTGTAATAAGCTTTCTGGATGATGAAAATACACATATTTAGATCTTAGGAACTATGAGCTTTTGCAACATTAATTTAAGCAGTCACTGTAGGTAGACATGTAATATAAATGGGTCCTGATTAAAGTACCCCGGGCAAACTTACAACCACTTTCGAGCCTTCTCTGACCTTACCAGCCTTTTTTAGGATTTTGACATTTCATCTGGCTGTTTACATAAAAAGCTAAAAAATGGCGAAGTCATGATGTACACAAACGATACTAGTAAGTCGAGTCCTTTGTACATGTTATACACCGCGTGTGGTTAGTAGTTACACGCGATTTTCCACAGCCGTGCCAAAACTGATTGACAGCTGCGTCTCACGAGGTGAACCATCGATCGAGGTCAGTGGGTACGAAATGTCTGTGATGTCGCTACCGACTTCGCTTGTCACAAAATGGGGAAACTCTAACCTGCTGTGCAAGGCATAGTAATGAATCAGAGACGTAATAAATAATTCTTAAATCATTGAAATAAACTAACCAATCAGTGACCAGAAATCTTACACACCTCTAAATTCGGGTAGGTGATAAACTCGGTCTTTAGGCTAGATGTTCAACCAAGTTTACTGTTCAAATTAAGGTATTTACAGTTTTAACTATTTAAAAAAACAGCATATGTCATGCACATTTGTGCAAACTAATTCAATATGTCGCTTTCAAAATCGAATCTTGAAAATTATCATCTATTTACTCTTACAAAGATTTTTATTTTACTATAGAACCTAAGGATAAAACCCGAGTTAAACACAAGCTTTATCACCTAGTGAAAATAAGCCAAAATCTCAACATTTTGGCAATGGAAAATTATAAATGTATTGACTTATTTACGTCTTATCACAAAATACAACATTAAAATATAATTTTTTCATAATACAGTAAGAACGTACATGTCTAACTCCAATCGGAGGTAAATGAGACGATAGTAAAAGATACATACATCAAGGTCAAGGTCGTTAAAGCGCGGTGACGTGTTAATTTATCGGGAGGGAGAGGGAAAAGGCCTTTTAAAAAGCTTTGGAACCTTTTAGGAAATACATTTTTTACACAAGTGATAGATTTATAACTTTTGGTGGCTTATAGATGATATATGTGATAAAGGATTAAGGTTTAATGAAGGAAAAAGGGCTTGAAAGTGCACCCATATACACAACAATGGGCATGAGAAAAGCGTGCGCTTCATGACATAAAACGTAAACAACATAAGTGCAGTGTAGTGTCTATATAATTTAATAGATAAAGTACGGATTTAAAAGGGATTAATTACGGACCCTACAGCAAGTAAGTTGCAAAATTGTGGTATATATATATATTACAAACTCTAATACACCATGGCTCCAAAACCAGAAAAAACGCCCAAGCCAGACAAAAAACAACGTAACAAAAAAGCAATTGAGAGCGCAACCGACGGGGATTCGAATGATTCGAACGACTTGGACGAGTCTGTTGTTTCACAGAGTGACGGAAGTAGTAAACAAACCGATAAGAAAGATGGTAAACAAAAATCGGTCCAACAAAGTACTATAGATACGGTTCAAACCCGCCACGGAAGAGCGCCCCGGCACGGGGTTGAGCTGGGGTTGAGCTCAGACATAAGCTCTATATTGAAATCCTTTGAACAGAAACTGGGTAAAACACAGGAATTTATTGAAAATGCATTACGTTCTATATTAACAGAGGAATGCCTTACCAAAAAGCTAGACACACTGAGAGATGAACTTCGAAAACAAATTAAGTCTGAGATAGCAACTGTTTACTCTAAAGTAAGTGTTCTGCAAACAACCGTATCGGAGCTTGAAAAAAATATAAACGTTTTAAGAAACTCAGTCTCAGATATGGAAACAGCTGTCGAGGCGGCAAAAGAACGTAACACGACGATCTCTGAGGAAAACAAGGAGCTACATAGTCGCTTAAATGAAACTGCATACGAGTTAAAGGTGCGAGAAGGTCAGATTAATGACTTAGAACAATACACCAGACGAAATAGTATCCGCATTTACGGAATAAAGGACACCAACGTGAGAGAAACTGCACAGGAAACTACGCAGGAGGTGATATCTCTACTTAGCAATCAGCTGCAAGTCGACGTTTTGGCCCGCGACATAGATATAGCCCACAGACTTGGGGCTTTTCGAGAAGCGGGTAATCGGCCAATAATTTGCAAGTTTACCTCAAGAATGCTTAAACAGCAAGTTATCAGGCAACGCAGGAAACTGAAAGGTACCGCCACAGTAATTAGAGAGGATCTGACTCTTAAAAACGCTAAACTACTAGAGCAGACTAGCACGGTCAGCAATGTGAAAAATGCATGGTCAGACGAGGGACGTATTTTCGCAATACTTGACGACGGCCGTAAAGTTAACATTGATTTAAAAACGGATCTTTCAAAGCCACTGGTGCCCAAAACAGTGCAAAGGCGTGAACTATTTCAACGATCTCCTAGACATTAATCAGATTATGTACTGTACTGTATTTGAACTGTCTCTCTTTAATACAATTGTTTCGTAAACGTTACAGCTAGTGTACATTGTATCCCGCTTTGTACGTATCACTGGTTCGGTTTTTCCCACAATCTAAAAATAGCACATTCGAGCAGTTGCGATGGTCAGTCTTGATCGTTTTCGGCGCTTGCATATTTCAAAACTGTGCGTTCAGATGACCAAGACTAGGCAAATAGAGATCCAATAAACGCTTGCTAAAGATACGTGGATTTGAACCACCATTATTTTCACATAGACCGTAATGTTAGCTCTACAAAGAATAACACTTACCCTAATGCTCCGTGACACTTCAAATATCCAATAAAATGTATATACGTGACGACAAAACACAAAAATAGCAAAACAACAATGACCACACCTGCTCTATGCACCAGCA
Organism: Cyrtodaria siliqua; assembly: GCA_037043455.1. Taxonomy (NCBI): domain Eukaryota; kingdom Metazoa; phylum Mollusca; class Bivalvia; order Adapedonta; family Hiatellidae; genus Cyrtodaria; species Cyrtodaria siliqua. The sequence goes on from JAWPHD010011221.1 coordinate 41,390, forward strand.
TTTGACTCAAAATGAAAGTAGATGACCTTTTTTGACAACAACAGCCAAACCGCACCTCATTTTGTTTAAAATCTTACCTCATACAAAGTAGTACCACTCAGCACTCTGATGACCGATTCCTTTGCTTTTTGCACCCATATCTTTGGAAATCTATCCTCAAAACAACAACAGTAAATATACTTACCTCTTTTATGTACTAAATCAATTACACAGTCCCAAATAACACCTCTGATGGTACTACTTTCGAGTACGACCATTTTCAACTTTTGACCTGTCTGGTTACCGGTCCAAGTCCACGTTCGATATTCAGTATAATTACGAAAGCGTTTATGTAATTCAGACGAAAACAAACTATTGGAATCACGCTTGCAAAAAATCGTTTTAAAAACTGTTGTTACAGAACCTTAGCATACGAACGAGTATTTATACGAGATTACACCTAACAGGAAGTACATTAATTATGTAATTCAGATAATGCCCACAAAATGTGTTTGCCGTACGACTGTGAAAAACTCAAATTACTGTTATAACTTCGTACTCAAAACTGTCGTACCTGTTTTTATCTCGTTTTTGCCAAAAAGTTAATGCTAATGCGATAGTCACAATATACTTTATCAATATAATCATGGTTATAAAAACTATAAAATATAAATTTTTGAGACAGATATATTTAACAATACTCCTCGCATTAAAGTAAAATTATTGACCAGCTATGGTTACAACATTTGGTAATTGTTGTTGCAGATCGAGGTCCTAGAAAACTACCTTTATCCGAAAGTATTTAACATTATAAAAAAAAAAACAGTATACATTTTCCTGATAACATGATCTGGCCTCTCTAACATTCAATTGCTTTTCTTTTAACAGGATGTTTGTGCAGGTGTAAACTATGTTAGATGATCAGCATGCTATACGACTCCAAACCACTATTTTTTGCGCCGCGATACAAGAACCAGGTGGTATGGTATTAACGGTTTACGATCTTACATTATATAGATCTAACAACGGTGTTATTGGCATGCCGGTCAACACTGTTAAGATCACACGAATGTCTGTTTGTTCAGCCAATGATGCAGTAGCAGCTTGTTTATGATTTCATGTTTAATTAGCCCGCAATACAGTATAGCTTAATTTGGCATTGGTACTTAGTGGTACAGAAACAGTATTAACTATTTTAGGACTATAATAGCTTCTTACTGCTTATCCTGCAGTATAGTTTTGGCTGTAAATCGCTACACAGTACATGTACTATTTTTATTAGTTATACTATAATATAATATATATTATCTAATGTATGACTACTGGTATAACAGCTCTGTTGGAGTTGTCCTGTAAAAAAGTATTATAATAAGGTATATTATTACAATTTACCATATAATATAATTATCTACTTTGTCAGTACTAGACTTCTAGATAACGACTGTAAGAGCACATGTTTGGTTTAGGCCTGTGGTACAGCACCAACTGGAGTATATGAACTCTGTAAACAAGTCTGTTAATGAATGGTATGTGGACCGTGTAAATCTTATCTGTAGTTATTATATCATATAATATTAATTGATAATCTGCATTGTTTTTTATTATATTTTTATACTTAATTCCTAAGTTCAAGTGCATCTGTGAGGAAAATATGTAATGGTACCAATTGTATGGAACCTCGCTACTGGACTGGACTGTAATCAGCACTTTGGGTTAGTAAATGATGGTACGGTATTTGACTGTTATTACCATAACATGGTACTTACTAATAACCACCAGTACATGTTGGAGGTAATAAATAAAATATATAAATATACACAATAAACTTGGAACTCCTCAATAAATACCCCCCGGATATAAGTTGAATATATTTATAATTACCATTCTTTAAAATATATTTATAATTACCATTCTTTAAAAGAATGCTCAAAGACAAATCTGTTTAGATAAATGGTGACATATATATAATTATTCCATTAACTTAATGTTACAACTAATCCTTTAGACTCCTTGGTTTTCGTTTCGCCAAGGACTAAGTAAAGGATATTCATGTACTATAAAACATGTATGATACATATAAAACCACAATAATCTTGTTTAAACTTTTGATATACACCCTTCCTTATGAAGGGTTACTCTGTTGTCAAAATATGTTGAATAAAAAATGAAAGGCAAAAAGTTTTGACTACAAAAGCATAAACATACATGAGAAAAATGTTATAAAATGTGTATAGAAATTGTATAAGCAATTTGACTTTCTTTCCACCTTTTATTAAATAGATAGATAGGTGCTCAGTCCAGTCAGGTGTGAGTGTGTTCTGATGTGTCACAGACAGGCATTTGTTCAGGTATTGCTAGTGAATAGATATGTTAAAGCTAGTGCAAAATTTGTGTAAAATTCAAAATATATATATATCCGTTTTTGTTTTTTTTTAACATTTTCTGTCATGTAATGGTCTTCTACAGGACTAAAGTTTATAAGGCATGCACTATTAGGGACAACACTAGCTGTTATGTTGTACTATGCGTTTTGTGTACATGTGTAAAGGATTATTTATTGGCCCTTTTTTCCTTCTGTATATAGGCCTAGCTTTTTGGAACTTTTTTTTCTTATCAGAACAAGCCATTTTGGCTTTTTTTGTTTGGATATGTATTTTTTTTGTTGCTATAGAAAGTGGAAGGCAAAGCATAAGCAGTGGCACGTTTTTGGTTACATATAAATGGTTCGCAGAATTCTCATAAATATCAGGACAGTCAATATTCTCCACAATATAATGACTTAATAAACTCCAACCATGACTGATCGGGTAACAATTGCATCTATGAATGTACAGGGTTTAAGTGATAAAAATAAAAGAACAGACACCCTGCATTACCTTAAAAGTAAAAAATACTCTATTTACTTCTTACAAGATACACATTTTACTGAAAGAGATGAAAAATATATACGTACACAATGGGGATATGAATGTTTTTTTATTAACTTTTCCAGCCAGTCTAGAGGTGTGGCAATTCTTTTTAATAATAACTTTGAATTTAAATTACATTCGAAATTGTCTGACAAGAATGGAAATAAGATAATACTAGATATAACAATTTACGAAAAACGAATGAGATTGATAAATATATATGGTCCAAATAAAGACGACCCAAATTTCTATAAGGATTTACATAATGATATTTTAGGCGCAGACTGCCATACTATAATAGCTGGAGATTTTAATATGATTTTAAATCCAGATATAGACTGCCATTGATTACGTAAACATTAATAAACCAAAAGCAAGAGATGAAGTTCTAAATATTATAAGCGGATTTAATCTAATAGACTGTTGGCGAGACCAACACCTGGAAGATAGACAATTTACCTGGTTCAAAAAGAACTCGAACAAAAAAGCACGCCTTGATTATTTCTTAATTTCAGAAAAATTAATTACCGATATTGATGAGACAAACATTTTACCAGGATATAGAACAGATCATAGTCTGGTTATACTATCATTTGAATTCGGCAAATTTATTAAAGGTCATTCTTATTGGAAAATGAAATATATACATGAAATTAAGAAAACTATTAAACAAACTAAACAACAATATTCAAAATACCCTGATTAAAGTTATGCTTCCGATAAGGATCTAATTTTAAATATAAATGACCAACTTTTTTTCGACGTGCTTTTAATGGAAATAAGGGGGAAAACTATATCATATTCACATTAAAAAAAATCACAAGACAAGCGTGAGCAAAACCTTATAGCAGATATAGATTCACTTGAAAAAGAAATCAATACTAATCATACATTACTTGAAAGTAAAAGAATTGCATTGGGGTTTTAAGGCGCACCAACACATGAAAAGGTTATATGGCGCCTAAAAGGCATGAACATGCCAGGCTCATCTTCCATGTACATCGAGATAAAATATGGAAAATGGGCCTAGAACCTTCTCACCCTGAACTGCAGAGGGAAAGTAAAAGAAAATAACTTTATGAAATAAGAGAAAAAAAAAGTTGGAGGGTATCAGAATAAGATCAAGAGCAAAATGGATTCAAGAGGGGGAAAAAACATCAAAATACTTTTGTAATTTAGAAAATAAAAATTTCACTTCAAAATGTATGTCAAGTTTAATGTCCAAAGGCAATACTGTTATTAAATCTCAAAATGGTATAATAAACGAAACAATGACATTTTATAAAAACCTGTATTCTCATCACTCGACCGAAACAGTAGATTTAAACGACCTCTTTTCAAAATGTAAAATCCCGAAGTTGGACGATGACACTAAACAAACACTTGAATCAAATATTACATATGAGGAGATGCTTCAAAGTTTGAAACAAATGCCCAATGACAAGGGCCCAGGAAATTCTGGCTTTACAGTAGAATTCTATAAATTCTTCTGGTCAGATATTGGACACTTTGTTCTACGGTCAATTAATTATGGTTTTACCAAGGGGTAGTTGTCTAATTCTCAAACACAGGGCGTAATCACATGTATCCCAAAAGACGACAAAGATAAATTATATTTAAAGAATTGGCGTCCGATATCTCTTTTAAATGTGGCTTATAAGTTAGCATCTGCATGTATAGCTAGAAGATTCAAGCTTGTTTTACAATCTTTAATTCATAAAGATCAAACTGGTTTCTTAGCTGGGCGGTATATGGGTGAAAATACTAGATTAGCATATGATATTATGTTTTATGCTGAAAAATACAATTTACCTGGGCTACTCCTTCTAATTGACTTTGAAAAAGCTTTTGACTCGCTCGCGTGGGACTTTATTTTCCAAGTGCTTGACTTCTATAATTTTGGCCCTGTCTTTAAAAGATGGATAAAGGTATTTTACACCAATGTAGAATCTTGTGTAATAGTAAATGGGCACCTCTCAGACTGGTTCACTATACATCGAGGTTGTCGTCAGGGCGACCCATCGTCTCCCTATATATTCATTCTGTGTGCAGAAGTATTGGCTGTCTTGATAAGGAATAATATAAATATTACCGGCTTCAAAATAGGTTCCAAAGAACACCTAATCTCACAATATGCAGATGACACTACATTAGTACTGGATGGTTCTGAAAAATCTCTAAGACACACTCTTAAAACTTTACAGTTCTATGCGAGAGTCTCCGGCCTTAATATAAATTTGGACAAAACTAAAGTCATTTGGATAGGTTGCAGAAAACGATGTAACGTTAAAATATGAACTGTGCTGGGAACATGATTCCTTCACTCTATTAGGTATTACATTTTCTGTGGACCTAGATCAAATATGTACTATAAATTATAAAAATAAAATAAAAGAAATAAATAATCTTTTGATTAGCTGGTCAAAGAGGATTCTCTCACCAATTGGTAAAATTACAGTTATAAAGAGCCTAGCAATTCCAAAAATAACTCATCTAATTTCAGCATTACCCAATCCCCACCAACAGGTAATAAATGAATTAAAAATATTAATATTTAAGTTCTTGTGGAGTGGTAAAAAAGACAAAGTTAAACGTCAGGTTATATATCAAGACAAAAATCGAGGCGGTTTAAGAATGATCGATATTGAATGCTTTTTTAAATCTTTGAAAATAACCTAGATAAGACGGCTTCTAAAAAGTGAAAATAATTGCTTGAACATTGTCCAAGAAATGTACCCATGGATAAAACAGTTCACTTGCTTTGGCATAAATTATATAGATAAACATTTAAAAACATTGGATAATCCTTTCTAGAAAGATGTCTTTGAAAGTTATAAATATTATCTACGTAACATTTCACCAACCTTATGGTATCAGTTTCATGGTGTTCCTTTATGGTACAATGAAGATATAAAGGTCGGAGGCTCAACAATTTTTTTCAACCACTGGTTCTCAAAAGGAGTTATTTCCATCAATGACCTGATTGATGATTACGGCAATTTATTACCTTTTCAGGTCTTTAAAGAAACGTATGGAATAAAATCCAATTTTTTAGAATATGAAGGTGTTATAGCATCAGTTAAAAGGTTACTACACTCACACAAATTCCCACAGTCTATAAGCAAGGGTAAAAATCCTATAATCCCAATTCATCTATCGACTATTTTAAAAGACATTAAAGGAAGCAGATCAATCTATGATGCAATGTTAATAAAAAATATAATCCCATCGGCGGTAACAGAGTGGAACGAAGAACTTAATAATAGACACCTGAATTGGTACAAAATATTTGCTTTAACATTTAAAATAAATCAAGATGTAAGACACCAATGGTTTCAATACAGGATCAACCATAGGATTCTGGGTACCAATTATTTACTTAAAAAAAATGAACATTGCTGATTCAGATATGTGTACTTTTTGTAATAAAACAGTGGAAACAATTAAACATCTCTTTTATGACTGCGAAGTTTCAAAATTGTTTTGGTCAAACTTGTCTACTTTCATTAATAGCAAATGCACTGAGACTGTAACCAACTGGTCAGACTCCGATATTTTATTAGGGAATGACAAATTAGATATTATACTGAACAAGATTTTAGTATTAGGAAAATATCATATATTCTTTTAAAAACAAAATAATTCTGCACCATCATGTACAAATTTTATTTATTATTTAAAAACAGTTTATAAAACTGATAAATATATTGCTTATAAAAACTCAAAAGATACATATTTTCATAAAATATGGGGCCGATATGAGAACATTTTTGCTGAACCATAATATTGTTAATCTAGACACTTGCTGCAATATATAGCATTTACCTTTTGCCCTTCCTTTTTCTACATTATCTTTTTTCCAGTATGTTTTTCCATTATATGCATATTTCTTTTTCTTGAGTATAATTACCATGCCATTTTTTTCTACCAAAAACCTTCACTATGTTGTTTTTTCCAAAATATATTGAATGAATGTTTGTGTAATAAAGGGGTATGACAAACACTTAACTTTACAAAACAATTCATTCTTCTACTGCTTTTAATAATATATTTACTTTATTATGTTGTTCAAATGATAACTAGATACCTGTCATTACCCCTTAATAATCTACATCATGATGTGAGATATTTCTTGTAAAAGTAAAAACCAGTACACATTTCATGTCAATATGCATTGAATCATACATCTTAACTCATATACTTAGAGAAAAAACTTTCTATCCATTACTTGGTCATGGGTGTTATGGGTGGAGTACAAGTTAATAATTTACAGAGCTTTATATAAGCTGATTATGCGAAGCTAAAAGCTTATAGTTTAAAGAGTTTTAGATACTAAAGAGGAGATTCAGTCTTTCTGCAAAAACCCTCAGTTTAAAAATATCATGCCACATACTCTTAACGTTTAGAAAAAAACATGAAAACATATTCTATTTTTTTGAAATTACAGGCTATAACTCTCTGTAACAAAAAAGACAAGATCATACGAGTTACCGTCCTTAAAGCAGCTCTGTAAACTATGTTTTTAACATTAATATGATTACAACGCTGTCGCAACCAACTAAAATTATTAAAAACCCATGACCTGATGAATTGGTAGAAAGAGAAAATTCCCCAGTTAACAACTCTCTTATGCAAATTTAACACTTCTGTTACTGTTTTGTATTGTTTATAAATAAATGCATACAATATTTTAAGGTGCATCGTGGGATGGCCCTCCCCGACCCCCATGCACCAATGACGGGGAGAATAAATGGATCACCAAATTGGTGGTTGAAAATTAAAAAAAAAAAAAAAAAAAAAAAAAAGTATGAAAGGAGAATTTGCATTGCAAAACACAATGCATATGAATTATAATAATAATATTCATTAAACATGTTATGAAATCCACACAAAATGTCTTAATTAACTGCTAAAAAACTATTATTTCAACAATTTCACCTTTTGAGTACAATTACATAGTCTTAAATTATTCAAATATTACACCAATGATTATGATAATGATGAAGCAGGTCCTGATATAAGCCTATTTATTTGGGAAGTTTTACTGACGGAGGAGGAAGACCACCACTGGTGCCATTCGGTGCATTTTCAGACAACGAACAGCACTTGGGTAGAACCACTGAACTTCTACACATAATTGCCATATTTGTCTGTAGTTCCATATGTTTATAACATAAAGAAATCTATGGACGGGTGTATTTTAGGTATTGAATAAACGTATACAGTTTGGTGTTGCAAACACAATTTTGCATCTGTGGGTGGGTGTTCAATTTCAAAAGTGCGCTCCTGGGGTCCCATATATGTTTTAATGGAATAACCCTCACCTGCAGTTGCACATCCTTTACTGCACACGCTACACGTAAATGGTGTCTCGTTTGTACGCATATACGTGCGTAATTTCAGTTCACCTACAGTGAACAATCCTTTACTACACATGCTACACGTAAATAGTGTCTCGCCTGTATGTGTGAATATATATGGCTTTAAGATTGCCTGATTTGGTAAACCCTTTACTACACATGCTACAATTAAATGAATTCTCACCCGAATGTATGCACATGTGGCTTTTAAGATCGACATACAGGGTAAATCCTTTCCTGCACACACTATTGTTAAATGGTGTCTCGCCTGTATGCATAAGAGTATTTTCAGTTCACCTGCAGTTAAAATTTCATTACAACACACGCTACACTTAAATGGTGTCTCGCCTGCATGTGCACATGCGTTTTAAGATTGCATGACTGGATAAATCCTTTACTGCACACACTACATTTAAATGGTGTCTCATCTGTATGTACGCAGATGTGTATTTTAACTTTACTAGAGGCTGAAAATATTTTACTGCACACGTTACACTTAAATATTTTCTCGCCTGTATGTGTGTACATATGCGTTTTAAGTTTGCATGACTGGATAAATCCTTTACTGCACACACTACACTTAAATGGTGTCTCGCCTGCATGTGCACATGTGGCATTTAAGATTGCCTGAATTGGTAAATGCATGACTGCACACTGCACACGCTACAATTAAATTGTTTCTCGTCTGTATGTGTGCACTTGTGGCGTTTAAAATGGTACGACTGGGTAAATCGTTTACTGCAAATGATACATTTAAATAGTTTCTTGCTTGCATGTGTATTTTAAGATGAAATGAAGTTAAACATCGTTTAATACACACGCAACACATGAATGGTTTTTCGTCTGCATGTACGTGCACTCGTATTTAAAATTCACCTGAAGTTGCAAATATTTTACTACACAAGTTACACTTATTAAATGGTTTCTCCTCTATATGCGACCATGTGTGTATTTTCAGTTCACATTCAGTTGAAAATAGTTTACTTCACACGATAGACGTAAATGGTGTCGCGCCTGTATGTGTGCCCATGTGGCTTTTAAGATGGCACGACTGGGTAAATCACTTAAATGGTTTCTCCTCTATATGCGACCATGTGTTCAGTTCCCCTGCAGATGAAAATATTTTACTTCACACATTACACGTAAATTTTTTCTCGCCTGTATGTGTGCGCATGTGGATTTTCAGGTTGCTTGAATTGTTAAATCCTTTACTGCACACGCTACAATTAAATGGTTTGTCGCCTGTATGTGTGCTCATGTGCCTTTTAAGACTTCCAGACTGGGTAAATCCTTTACTACACACACTACATGTAAATGGTGTCTCACCTGTATGTACGCACATGTGTCTTTTAACTTCAACAGAGGTTTTAAATCGTTTACTGCACACGCTACACTTAAATAGTTTCTCGCCTGTGTGTGTGTACTTGTGTATTTTAAGATCAAACGAAGATGCAAATCTTTTACCACATTCGCTACACTTAAATGGTTTCTCGCCTGTATGTGTGCTCATGTGCTGTTTAAGATTGCTTGACGTGGTAAACTCTTTACGACACACGCAACATTCAAATAAAGTCTTACCTGTATGTACGCACATGTGTATTTTAACTTCACCCAAGGTTTTAAATCTTTTACTGCACACACTACACTTAAATGGTTTCTCGCCTGTGTGTGTGTACTTGTGTATTTTAAGATGAAATGAATATGCATATCTTTTACCACATACGCGACACTTAAATGGTTTCTCGCCTGTATGTGTGCGCATGTGGTGTTTAAGATTGCTTGACGTGGTAAACCCTTTACGACACACGCAACATTCAAATAAAGTCTCACCTGTATGTATGCACATGTGTATTTTGACTTTACTATAGGCTGAAAATCTTTTACTGCACACGTTACACTTAAATGGTTTCTCGCCTGTATGTGTGCACATGTGGATTTTAAGACTGCACGACTGGGTAAATCCTTTACTGCATACGTTACACTTAAATGGTTTCTCGCCTGTATGTGTGCGCATATGGATTTTAAGACTGCACGACCGGGTAAATATTTTACTGCAAACGTCACACGTAAATGGTTTCTCGCCTGTATGTGTGTTCATGTGCCTTTTAAGACTGCACGGCTGGGTAAATCCTTTACTGCACATGTTACACGTAAATGGTTTCTCGACTGTATGTGAGCGCATGTGTATTTTAACTTCACTCAAGGTTGAAAATAATTTACTACACACGTAACACGTAAATGGTTTCTCGCCTGTATGTGTGCGCCTGTGGACTTTAAGGTTGCTTGAATTCTTAAATATTTTACCGCACACGCTACAATTAAATGGTTTCTCGCCTCTATGTGTGCTCATGTGGCTTTTAAGATTGGACGACTGGGTAAATCCTTTACTACACTCACTACATGTAAATGGTTTCTCACCTGTATGTACGCGCATGTGTATTTTAACTTCACTCGAGGTTGAAAATAATTTACTACACACGCTACACTTAAATGGTTTCTCGCCTGTATGTGAGCGCATGTGGACTTTAAGGTTGCTTGAATTCTTAAATATTTTACCGCACACGCTACAATTAAATGTTTTCTCGCCTCCATGTGTGCTCATGTGGCCTTTAAGATTGCACGACTGGGTAAATCCTTTACTACACACACTACACGTAAATGGTGTCTCACCCGTTTGTACGCGCATGTGTATTTTAACTTCACTCGAGGTTGAAAATAATTTACTACACATGCTACACTTAAATGGTTTTTCACCAGTATGTGTGTACATGTGGCTTTTAAGATGGCACGACTGGGTAAATGCTTTACTACACACGCTACATTTAAATGGCGTCTCGCCTGTATGTATGCACAATGTGTTCCTTAAGATCATCTGAGGTTGAACATCCTTTACTACACGCGCTACATTTAAATGGAGTCTCACCTGTATGTATGCGCATGTTTGCCTTAAGAGCACCTGAGTTTGAAAATCCTTTATTACACACGCTACACTTAAATGGTGTCTCGCCTGTATGCATATGCGTGTGTATTTTCAGTTTACCTGCATCTGAAAATCCTGTACTGCACATGCTACACGTAAATGGTTTCTCACTTGTATGTGTGCATATGTAACTTTTAAGATTGCACGACTTGGTAAATCCTTTACTGCACACGCTACATTTAAACTGTGTCTCGCCTGCATGTATACACATGTATAATTTAACTTCACTCGATAAAACCCACGCTACACTTAAATGTTGTCTCGCCTGTATGTGAGCGTATGTGGCATTTAAGATTGCCTGAATTAGTAAATCGTTTACTGCACATACTACACCTAAATGGTTTCGCGCCGATATGTTTTTCAAAAGTGGCTGACTGGGTAAATACTCTACCGCACACGTTACAACTATGTGCATATGGTGTCTCGCCTGTATGTATGCAATTGTGTGATTTTAGACCACTTGAAGTTGTAAATTACATGCTGCAAATCCTGCACTGAAACGGTTCTGTTCGGATTAGTATACCCATCTGTATTTTCAAATGACATGGCTTGTATTATTGTCGTCTTAACAGGATGCCTGAAAAATAATTGACCAATAACGTCAGGAAATCAATTTTATATTTAAAGTAACAACACAGTTGACCGATTAAACTTTTAAAACAATGCGTGAAACCTTAGTTTGATAAGTTTAGCAAATTTTTTTTTCTATTTTTAATATACTCCTCAAAAGAATTTAAAGACCGCCAGAATATGTTTTCATATGCTTACCAGTGAAATTGTCTACCTACCATTTTGAAACGGTAACACATATTGTGTAAGCAATGTTGCATCGAACTGGACATTGTCAGGTCTTCTGTATTAGATAAAAGAACAAAATGTTGATATACATTGTTCTCTTAATTAAAATCCGAGATTTTTTATAATTTCCAAAAATCATTAATTTGCACCAAAACAACGATACTAAAAGTTCTAATATTTTTCGTCAATGTATTCTTTACTTTTAATCACTACCAATGGAACTATGAATGCGACATTTGATTTTCCCCCGAAATTGACTAACCTTTGACAGTTTAAATGCATACACCGAACAGTTTTGAAAAACGTTGAATTTTCATCCCATCCAAAATGAAGTAAATTTTCAAGACCTAGCTGCGTATTTTGCACTGCACGCTTATCTGTAGATCAAATCTGGAAAAAAAATCACAATCTATATTGATAGATGTTCTTTAAGGAATCAATAGTCATGAAAATAATACGAAATAATATGTTTATACATTTACATTAATTTTCAATTACTACTTCATTTCTTCATCTTTCATCAGTTGTTGCGCACAATATGACCTATTTATGTGTCGACGGGCCGTAAAACACCATTTATTCATCGGTTGGTATAAACGGCGAAAAGGAATGTTTAAGCGAAAAGGAATTCCCGTGAGCGAAAAGGAATGTGCTTAGTATAGTTTGGGCTTAATTAAGTTGTTTAGGGACATACTTATTATTTGTTTCATTAATTAAACATGATATTACTATATCAATATTCTTTATTAAATACAATTATGAAAATTAAGATGAAAGAGGTGTATGTCCTAGTTTAGTGGAAGCAAACAGGAAATCCCGCGAGCGAAAAGGAACCTACTGTTTACTTGTCTTAATTAAGCGTTTTAATCACATTAGTATTATATTAGTATTATATGTTTGTTTAATTATTTAACATATTTTATTAAACCCAATTATGAAAAAATAGTTGAAATTGAGACAGCATGTCGTTTACTCGGGAGCGACAAGGAAATCCCGCAAGCGAAAAGGAACGTGTGATTTATACCTGCGATGAATATCCGGGATGAATTCATCCAAGTTTATATTTATGTTTAAATTGAGCTTTTTAATGTCCTAATTAGTGTACATGTTTAATCAGTTAACCTAGATAAAATATAGTAAGTCATTTCTCTCTCTCTCTCTCTTATGTTTTGTTAATGTTATACCTATTATTTCGGTCATTTTAGTAGTTTTTTAAAAATAATTTGAAATTGGACTGTGTACCTTTGTTTTATATCTTGGCATAAATACAATGCAATATGTGTGCATTTATTTGCAAATAAAAGAGATCTTGTAATAATTACATAGATTTATATACTTTTTTTAAACATAATATCAGCAGACAGTTCTTATTCTATAACGCCGATACATATCACGGTGCATATGAAGTTAATAAGTAATATATGTTATAAAGAACATTACATTAAAATATATTAAACTCAAAGTGTTGCAATAAGACCCCTTTCATAAATTGCAACTGCTGTTGTGTTTTTTTTCTCATTATCTTATTAACGTTATAGATTTGAAAATAATATTTGTGTCGCCGCAAATTGAAACCGAGAACATGTCATAAAGCGGAACAGTGAACACGTGATAACGATTATGTAGTTTTTTCATATACCTCAGTTCAATACGTATTAAATAAATAGACGTGCAACTATTAGTTAATATTTTTTTAGGGGTAAGGTAACATATCTCCGCCCTATTGTTGATGTCGGAGTATACTGAACAATAGTTTATATAACATAGTTGCACGTGCTTTATACACGTGCTGTTGTCCGTTGGAGGTATCGTTCTGGTTTGATTGGTTGAAATGGATAAATGATTGACAACTGGCGAAATGTTAATTACTTTGCTGCTCACACTTGCTGCTATAAAGAAGCCATACGTTTAATGACACGCTGCGTTTTACCAGCTTTATACAATTCTTATAATTAATATTAATGATTGAACAAACGCAATGTGTGTAGAAAAGATTGCAGTGTACCTTTGCTTTAAAGCATTTAAGTTACGAAACGAAATACTATATAACAATTTATTAGTATAATTGTGAATTTCCTCGTATATTTGGAAGAACGATAGTTGTATACATCACAGCTTGTTTAAAAAGTGTGTCCTAAAATGAATTGTTATTTAATCAGTTGTAAAAACATCAGCCATTGAGAACATTATTAAAGTATTTCTTATATTATATGCTGATGATATTGTTATTTTTGCAATTAGTAGTGAAGAGTTACAAAATAGCTTAAACTTACTTTCAGAATACTGTGATAGATGGAAACTTGTTGTTAATGGTTCAAAAACAAAGATAATGGTATTCAAAAAAGGTGGTTCATTACCGAGAGGTCTAATCTTTTATTATAAAGAAAATGCATTAGATATAGTAAACAGTTTTAGTTATCTAGGTATTGTATTTACAACTGGTGGCTCTTTTTCTGATGCTCAGGCAACACTTGCAGGCCAAGCTTTGAAAGCAATTTTTAAAATGAATAAATGTCTTTACAAATGTACGGTGTAATCGGTTGAACATAGGCTAGATTTGTTTGATAAGCTGATTACACCCATTTTGAACTATGGATCTGAAGTTTGGGGGTTTTTACAGGCGAATGCCATTGAAAGAGTACATATGCAATTTTGTAAAAGGTTATTGGGAGTAAAGAAGTCAACACAAAACGATTTTATATATGGAGAACTGGGTAGAAAGTCTATGTTATGTCACCGTCATTTTAATATTATAAAATACTGGGTTAAGATATTACAAAGTAATGAAAATAAATATGTAAAACAAATACATGTTTTGATGTTAAATGATATAAATGCTCAACCCAACATAAAAAATTGGGCATCTTTAATTAGAGATATATTAGGCATTATGGGTTTCAATGATGCGTGGTTAGCCCAAACGGTGGGTAATCCTAAATTGTTTCTGTATGTTGTTAAACAGAGATTACATGACAACTTTATCCAAACTTGGAATAGTAGACTAGCTGATTCAAGCAGAGCACGCTTTTATAACTGTATATGTGTTTTCAAGTTTCAACCTTATCTTAGTATTTGTAATATATCAAAATTTAGAATTGCCATTACAAAATTAAGAGTATCCTCGCACAGACTAGAAATAGAAGCAGGACGTTGGAATAAACCTAATAGAATTCCGGTAAATGAGAGAAAATGTAAATTTTGTAATATCCTAGAAGACGAGTTTCATTTTATGTTAGAATGTCCTATATACTCGGAGTTTAGAAAACAATATATCAAAAAATATTATTGGGATAGGCCAAATATGCAGAAACTTATTTTTTTAATTAACTCAGAATGTCAAAAAGAAATTAGAAACGTGGCTATTTTTGTTTACAAATCTTTTAATAAACGAAATGAATGTTTGTTTGCAAATAATTGAATTAATTCACAAACTTATTAAATATGGTCTTATGAAATATTAATTTAAGGAGTCTTCTGGACTGGATCTTTGATTTAGTTTACAATAAACCAATGACTAAAAATCTTAATCGGCCTCAAGTTTGCAGCATTTCCATGAATAATTTTGAAAATACATGTATTTTATATATTATCAGAATCAGATTCTTTTTTTTTCTCCACCACTTAGTAAGAATTTAATACGCAGTTTATAAAAAAAAGAGCCGTCGGAGAACAGCGCAGCTCGACTATTCGATTTTTCAGACAATAATGAATTATATAGCCATTATATACCATCACAAAACAAGGCTAAAACAATATGGGTGGGGTTGATTTGGGAGGAGGTGCGGGGCGCGTATAGAGACTCGGGGCCGATATAACATTATTAGAATCTCATGCAAATTATAGTAACATTTGGGGCATGGTGTGACATTTTATTTTTAATTTTTATCAGTTTTAATCCAAAAATGCTGTCCTTTTAAAGAAATTTGTGGTCGAAAGGCAACTCGGGGAGGAAGGGTTTGAGAATCTAGCAATTTTTTAATGTGACCTCATTTCGTTTTATTTGATTGATATTTCATCTGTGTATCTGGATTGAATCTAAACTGTTTTATATGTAAATGATTGTGTTCAAATTTAAATGTTAATATCCAAATAATGCAAAACGCAAATGATTTGTAATGTCGGTGGTGGTGATGATGGGGTGGGGAATGGTTGAGGGATGAGGTGGGGTGGGACGTGGGGCGCATCATTGATAAAGGTGTGGATTTGATCAAACAAAACAACAGTTTGTTGGGATATCGTTGAGAACCTGACCACCTACGTTCACGCACCTTTGCAAAATCTCGATAGATTATGAACTTATCTGAAACTGACAGTTTGTACGAACACATGCATGTGAATCTCGTAGTGTGTTAAAATGCACGTTTAATGTTGCTGTTTTTTGTTCGTACTGGTGAGTTACAGTTACATAGAACATAGAATTATTAAAAAAACTGCAAATAGGAGCCAATTTATTAGGCTAGTGAATATCGATATGTTTTTATATGTAAAAGAATGATGAGTGCAGTATCCTAAACTTTACAGTTTAACATTTTAAGTTTATTACTCAAACTGAATAAATCCCCATTTAGGCTGTACCTTTTCTTATTATTAGAAATGGGTATGGTTAAGGAATTTACAAGAGCCATACCGGAGTGTGCGTCTCATGGGCTTGGAAACCGGTGTGAAGGTTATAATAGCGTAAATGAGTCCCCATGCCCCTTCCATAGTAAAGTGAGAATGAAACTTACTTTATCATGCAAATAAATATGTCTGTTATTAAACATCAGCAAGGAAATAGGGGGTTGAATATCGTTATTTTTTACCCCTTGCAATTTCATACCCTGCTACTTTCACTTTTTAAATGTCCGTCAAAAACATGATAAGCTGCATTTTCAAATATCAACAACATGTCCAGAATACAGTTACAGCCAAACAAATAACAGGAAACTGCACTGCATTGAAAAAAAGAAAAGATTAGCACTCTTTAGTACAGAACTACTTTCGAATGCTCCAGGCGAGCACATCCGGCTCATTTAGTGTAATTAATCCTAAAAGTTGGGTTTTTGCTTAAAAAAAAAGCAAATGCCAAGATGTTCTACTTGCTTTTTTTAATGAAGGGACTTGCATTAATTAATAATTTAGAGTATTTGATTCATTGTAACGGGAATGCTATACATGTAAATGATGACATTTTAACAGTCAGCTTGATGCAACATGTTAATATTGTATCATAATACTATTCATCTATTTTACTAAGTTTGATGTAATATGTTTAGTAAAGAAATATAGATTTAGATTTAGCGGGCTTCTTTTGTCAAATTGCAAAATTTAGCAAGTGCTAATATTTTCTACTTGCAATCTGCAAAAATCTACTTGCACTTTAGCAAGTAAATAAGTGTTAAATTTGAACCCTGTATTTACAAGCCGCCTTTATGTGACTACCCTAGGCCGACACTTTACTAGCCGCCATTATGTGACTACCCTAGGAAACGAGAGTTATTTACTAGCCGCCATTATGTGACTACCCTAAAACGAGAGTTATTTACTAGCCGCCATTATGTGACTACCCTAGGAAACGAGAGTTATTTAGTAGCCGCCATTATGTGACTACCCTAGGAAACGAGAGTTATTTACTAGCCGCCATTATGCGACTACCCTAGGCCGACACTTCATGAAGCAGTAAGTTTCCCAGTATCAATATCAGGTTTGTGTTTTCTACAAGGTTTTTAAACATGATCGGATAACAAAGGAAGGCAATGAAGAACTCTTTAGTGTATTTAAGCCTTTAAAGGGAGTACATCAGGCTTTTCATGGGGGTCTAAGTGTCCGACTTAAAATTGATAAATATTAACATTTTCTATTCTACATGGCCAAAACATAATGAATGAGCCTAAAAATGATCCCTGTTTTGCAAAGAAATTGATTCAGCACAGTAATATGTGCTATCCTAGGTGACGCACCATGGTTAATTTCAGCATTTTACGTCTGATTCCGTCCTAGCTATATGGTGTATTTAAAGTTTAGACATTAACAACATGGTTCTAACAGCATATTTTGATTTATATAAGTGTTTTATCATGAAATGGAACATTTTTATAATTTAAGATGTTTCTAGAAAAACCCTGATGTACCCCCTTTAAATAGAAAGCAAACAATTTCATGAGTTTAATTAAATATTACGTTCGTCGTGTGTTAATATCTGCGTACTCTAGATACGTTGAGCGGTAACAGTTTTACATTGGTGGGATCGATTCGTGGCTTAAGTCGATAACGGGTCTAAGTTGATGTATACTGGATGGACGGTCCGACGTTCGGTGAAGAAAAAGGGAAGTGATTTTTATTTCTTAAACTGTTTTGTTGACTAAACATTCAATGGTAAATGTTTGAAGCCCTTTTAGTCAGAGACTCAAGGGCTTATGGGTTCAGTAATTATTTAAAACCAGCCTACTAATTATCTTTTGGATTACATTGTTAAAAGGGGTGCAAACATTGCTGTCTCAAGACAAGGACAGTTGATAAACTAAGACAGTTTGGGAAGTGAGGAAGGACAGTGTGCTGTTTGTAAAAATTGCATTGGGTATAAATGATTTATTAACTTTCGTGTAAGTGAGTGTGGCAAGACTATTCAACCATATTTAGTGTATGCAAGGGCTTTAGTTGAGCGACTTTTATACTGTAAGCGATTAGTACTGACTGAATGTCCCCTAGACGTTGTTGGGTTTTTGACGATTCCAACCGTGAGTTTTGAAAAATTTCAAAATTCACTGAGTTTGAGGCGAACTGTTTATAAGAGAATCAATTAAATTCAGAGCAAGTTACGCTGGACAGGAAGCTTGATTGGATTAAGGTGAAAGAGAATGACATGTCGGCTTTAGTTTATTCTGTGTCTTGGCATACTACGATCAGGCGATCATCTGGGTACGAAACATCCAGGGTACGAAACGCCCAAGGTACGAAACGTCCTGTACCCGGTCATCTCTAGTAAGAAGAAGGAAAAAATCATAGAGAAGTGAAAAGACTGGAAGGTATTAACTTGGTATGGCACTGTTGCATCTGTGACAGTTCAAACATAGACAGCTTCACAATCAGAAGCTTTGAACTGCACACCACCATCATGATTTCCCCACTATCTGGGATGAATTCCTCAATGGCATCTTCTTCTACACAGTTCAGCCCACTATTTACAAGCAGTCACTTTAAAGAAATAACGAGTAACAAAACCAACCGCAAGCACAGCAAAGCACCACATTCAATCGACGAAGTCAGTGACAGCCATAGCAAAAATGAATCATCAACAAAAGATGAAACTGACCCATATGAAATTCGTTCCCCATAGGAAAGAAACCTTAGACTTTTAACTGTAAATTGTTGCAAAATAATGGTACATAAATCTGAATCCAAAGCAGCAATTAGCTATGTGAAACCAGATCTCATATGCGGAACTGAAGCTTGGCTTAGAGGAATTAAACCGGGAAAGGACCCTCAACGTAATGCAGTGAAATCATGTGCAATATTTCCCCCAAACTATGTGGTACATAGGAATGACAGAGGTAGTAGAGGAGGAGGTGTATTTACATGCATAAAAAAGGCCTAGTTGCAGATGAACAACCAGAATTAGTGACAGAGTGTAAAAATGTCTGGACTAAGATTAAGTTGAAAACCAGGAAAGACATACCTTTCATCATTCTACATGCTACACAGAAACATTGAGGCCATCAACAACCTGAGCACTTCTCTAAAAAAAGTTGTCAAGCACCAACAAACAGAAATCCTACTTGCAGGAGACTTCAACTGCCCCAAATTGACTGGGAAACACTAACAGTACAACCTAATGCACCGGAAAGAAAAGTCCAGCAAGCCTGATAGTTCTATCTTTTGATCACGGTCTTACTCAAGTTCAAAACGAACCAACCCGACAGGAAAACATTTTAGACTTGGTCTTCACAAGTAATCCATCGCTCATTAAATCTTCATCAAGCATCCCTGGTATTTCTGACCATGCAATGGTAGTCACGGACCCGGACATCAAACCACACTGCACTAAGCAGAATCCTCGCAAACGGTACCTGTACTCATAGGCCAACTGGGATGAGATACACAAATAAATTGAATCCCTATCTCGAGACATCACTGCATCAGTAACAAGGGTGAAGACATAGAAGAACTATGGCAAACCTTCAAAGATGAAATCAGTTACATTGTTGATAGACATATCCCAAAAAAAGGTGTATAAAGGGAACCACGTTGTCCCTTGGTTCAACAGAGGCCTCAAGAGACTCTTAAGACGCAAAGCTAGACTCTTCAAACAAGCGAAGAATACCAAACAGTGGAACGACTATAAATGCCACCAGAAGCATTGCAAAAGAGAATTCAAACAGGCTGAAGTCAACTTCGTCAACCAAACCATACAAGATGGACTCGACCAAAACAACAGTAAACCATTCTGGCGCTACATCAAATAAAAAAAAAACAGGATAACATTGGCACTTCACCTCTAAAACACCAAAGAATACTAGTAAATGACAGCAAGGGACAGGCCAAGATACTCGCAGACCAATTGAAGTCAGTCTTCAAAACAACAAAAAGCAGACAAGATGCCACCATTGGCAAAGCAGTATAAAAGGAAAATGCCCTTCATAATCATCACAGCAAAGGGTGTAGAAAAGCTCTTGTCCGAAGTCTCGGTATCGAAAGCGGCAGGACTTGACAATATTTCCAACCAGATACTGAGGAACTGTTTTCAACAGCTAGCCCCAGGATTAAGTGCGATATTCCAGCGTTCAATCGACACAGACAAACTCCCAAGTGACTGGTTAAATTCGAATGTAGCTCCCGTTTTAAGAAAGGCGACGTACATGTACCAGAAAACTACAGTCCTGTAAGCTTGACATCCGTCTCCTTCAAATTGCTTGAACATATCGTCTGAAAACACATACTCGTCCACCTAGATAAACAACAACAAACTCACTAATCTAGTGTTTGTTTCTGTGTTTTGTGGTTGACTGTCCTCCTTGAATGCTACTTTCCCTGTCCGATCTTTTTATATTTCTTTAAGCCACGGATTCCGATCGGGCTTCTCATACGAAGCCCAACTCCTAATAACCATGCAAGATCTTCTTCAATACAATGACACAGGACTACAAATTGATCTAGTAATATTCGCCTTTAGCAGGCATTTCATACGGTACCACACAGCGAGCTACTACAAAAGCATCCATGACAGTATACATGAATGGCTCACAGCTTTCCTCACACAGCGACACATGACAGTAGTTTGTGAAGGCGAGTTTTCCACCCCTGTTACTGTTCTACCTGGAGTACCACAATGCACTGTTCTGGGCCCTCTCCTATTCTTATGTCATATCAACGACTTGCCTGATACAATAAAATTCCAAGTACGACTATTTGCGGATGATTGCCTTTTATACAGACCTATTAGAAGCCAGTTAGACAACAAACTTCTACAAGACGACTTCTCTTCACTAGACAAATGGGCAGACCAATGGGGCATGAGTTTCAACACCATTAAATGCTATCTCATGAGCATCAATAGCAAATCCAGCCACTTCTTTCAGATAAATAACAAAATTCTAAAAAAGTCAACAAGAACCCCTACCTTGGAGTTAACATATCAGAAGACCTCAAATGGGGACCCCATGTAGCGACAGTTGCCAAGAAAGCAAACACCACACCATGCTTCCTCAGAAGAAATCTAAGACACTGCCCCAAAACATGCAGAAAGACGGCATACATCTCCCTTGTAAGATCGATGCTTGAATACGCCAACACTGTTTGGGACCCATACCTCTCAAAGGACATCAATATGCTGGAACGCATCCAACACCAGGCTGCTAGGGTTATCTCCGCCGATTATAAGACCAGGGAGGAAGGATGCGTGTCAAAGATGCTGGAAGAACTGGATCTACCCTCCCTATTAGAGCGTATAGAAGTATCTAACTCAAGTTAAACCGAAATGCAATATAAAAGCAAACTATTTAAAGACTACGAAGCAAGCCATCTGTAACGAACAACAGTAAATGTTTTAAAATAAACCAGTGCAACACAGAACAATTCAAAAAATATTTCTTCATAAAAACTACAGTGAAGTGAAACCATCTAAATGACAGTGTAGTCAGTGCGCAGACAGGCTTTAAAACAGCCCTCCAACCGTGTTACTAAATATTTAACACTCTCTCTCCCGATGCGAGTATGCTATAACAGGCCCTGCGTTGTATTTATCCAGATCCAGAAAAAGAGTAACGTATATACTTTCGAGCGTGAGCTAGGTGCGAACGTTAGAGATTATTTGATTTTGTTAAAATCCGAAATGTCGGATGATGAAGTGGTTACTGATATTGGTGGCGGTAGCGGGGAGGAGGGGGCATATATTATAAGACCCTTAGAGATGCGGATGGCTACTCTGGTGAGAAGTGGTAGACTGGAGCGAGGACATACAAAGCTTCGAAGCATGTGGCGAAAAGAATCTTTTAGGTCCATGGATGGTATTTATAATAAATATGAAGTGCATGTTTGATGTTTTTTTCAGTTTTGAGTACTTCTAAGTTTATTGTGGTGTATTGGAATATGCATTCTTTGTATTTTTTGGAGACTATCAATAGAAAGGAATGCAAAACTATCAAAAACTTCCAAAAAGTAGGTAAAATGGCTGATTTTGACTCACATGGTGATCAGCATGGAATAAACTCTTTAAAAGCCGGCGAAGGTATGTAACATTTAGCATTTCCTGATATGGAAGAGCATGATGAGTGCATTATTGACATTTGAAATATTGCTAAAATTGCTTTTTAGCATGTTTTTCGGGGTGGGGTAATCTTAAAGAAATGGGTCTAAAGTTGTACAGAAAATGCTTTTTGATACTTTTATTTCGTATGGAAACATAGGTAATTGTTTTCTTTTCTAAGAAATGTATGACACAATGATGGTGTGATTTATTTTTGCTCATGGATTCAGTCTAAGGGCTTGTCATGGGTTTGGTTATTGAGAAATGTACATTAAACTGTGAAGTGCCCCCTTAAGGGTCCAACCTTTTTTTACTAAAACAGTCAAATGAAGTATTTTGTATCTGTATTTCATCATATTTTCAAAGTTTGTTACCATTCGGTTTGTTTTCGAAGACAACTACTTCGGTTAGAATGGAATTTGTCGATAAGGCCAGATTATGAAGTTAAATAAGTATATTGAAAAACTCCGTGATGTACCGTATCTTGAGATATCTCAATATATGTCTAATTTATCTTGAGATACTCCATGTTGAGATATCACAATTTATCTTGAGATAATTGTCTTGGGATATCTTAAGTTATCTTGAGATATCTCAATGTGTCTCGAGTCATGAATATCATCAAGATAGATATTTCAAGATAAAATGAGATATATCTTACAATTTCTCAAGATATATTGCAACTTACCGTGAGATATCTAATTTGAGAAATCTCAAAATCCCATGTGTCTTGCGGTTGGTATATGCAATTTTATTGGGATGTTCTAAGTTGGAGGTGGAGTTTTTGCCATTTAAAAACTAACCGTTGGTGTAATTTTAGTGTTTGCCTTAACACTGTTTCATTATATTGACAGTTTTCTAATGGTAATATCCTGTTTAAGTACTGGTTGCTATGGTATTTTGATGTCATAGTAAGATGACGTTAAACAATGAATAGCATGTGGCATGACGTAATGTCACATGACATCATTAAGGCATGTCACGTTAAAATAAAAATAAATCGCACAATATACAGCCTTGATATAAATCGGGTTATAGGAGCCAACATTTAAAATGGAAATGACTTTTGATTGCACATTTCAGACCTTTTTCATGCTATGGAGAAAAAAAAAGACCAAAAGAAAAAAGTTTGCAAAAAAACTGTTTTAAAAACAGGCTATTTCAGTGTTATCTTAAAAAGGTGCTGTTAGGCCAATTTTGGACAATCACAATTATTCGTACGTCAACACGTCCGGAAAAAATTCGCGAAATGGCAAAAGGATCGGGGTTTTTAAACGGACAACTTTCCATTAATGGGGGCACTCCTCAGTTTCACAAGAATGTCCATGGTGTAAATCAGAAAGAAATCAACTATTAAGCATCTTTTAGGTCCATGGATGGTATTTATAATATTATGAAGTGCATGTTTGATGTTTTTTTCAGTTTTGAGTACTTCTAAGTTTATTTTGGAGTAATGGAATATGCATTCTTTGGGTTTTTTGGAGGCTATCAATAGAAAAATACGAAACTATCAAAAGCTTCTGAAAAGTAGGTAAAATGGCTGATTTTGACTCACGGGGTGATCAGCATGGAATAACTGTTTAAAAAGCCGGCGAAGGTATGTAAAATTTAGCATTTCCTGATATGTAAGAGCATGATGAGTGCAGAAATGACCCTGAGATGCTTAGGAAAATTCTTATCCTATATTTATTGACATTTGACACTTTTAGCATGTTTTCGAGGGGTGGGGTAATCTTAAAGAAATGGGACTAAAGTTGAACAGAAAATGCTTTTTGATACTTTTATTTCGTATGGAAACATGGTTAATTTTATTGTCTTCTAAGAAATGTATGACACAATGATGGTGTGATTTATTTTTGCTCAAGGATTCAGGCTAAAGGCTTGTCATGGGTTTGATTACTGAGAAATGTACATTAAACTGTGGAGTGCCCTCTTAGCAGTGAAGCTTAAGGAGCAGGCTGCCAAGGTATGTTTTGACCTAGATGTGGAAATAACAGCAGACTGGGCCGTCTATACGATGCGTTAAAATAATGTTTAGATGTATCTGGTAAAGCGAGCTAAGTAAGTCAGTGGTTTTAGGTAGATCGAGAGGGTGGGAGAAAAGTTAATCGAGTTTGGGAATGTGATGTGCCATTTAGCTGTAAAGGCTTATCCTACTATCCGTGCTTATGTTAGGGACGAATTGAAGAGGGACCACTTTCTGAGTGGTTTGAAGTCTTACCCTATTCTTCTTGCTAATGTCAGGGACGAATTGGCGAGGGACCAGTTTATGGATGGTTTAAAGGCTTTCCCTAATCTCCATGCTTATGTCAGGGTTAAATTGGCAAGGGACCAGTTTCTGGTAGGTTTGAAGGTTTTATCTACTCTTCATGCTAATGTCAGGGACGAATTGGTGAGGGACCAGTTTCTGGGTGGTTTGGGCGACACGGAAATGGTCATAAGGGTGCGTCAGGGGACACCAACTTGCCTGGATGAGGCCATTAAGGCAGTATAAGAGTACCAAACAATAATGCATGCAATTGAGGACGAGGTTTCGGTTAAAGGTACGGCAGCCGAGTCCAGCCAACCAAATGTTGTAGCTGCATCAACAGCTCTGAGACAAGTAAACTGGAAGTGATGATGACACAAATCGCTGAAATGCTCCAAATAATGAAGCAGAACTATGATAACGGTCAAACAAGAAGATGCTTTGGGTGTGAATCTGAAGTCTATCAAAAACAAATTGCCCTAAAAGACAAAGTCAGGACAAAACGCAGCGTTGTTGGAATTGTGGCGACGATGGCCATATTAGATCAAGCTTCTTTTGATACATCAGGGAAACTAAAGCAAGCCGGAGCTATGGCAATGGACCCCATTGGAAATAAAACCTAGGACTTTCATGGGCCATCCATGGTTTAAAGATCATAATTTTTGTTTATTATAAATATTTATGTATTTTTAAAAACATTTTTTTTTCTTTTCTTTAAAGAAACTGTGCTCATACATTATTTTTAATATTGTAAAATACAATATCTTAAAACATAAATGAACTCTGAATTCAATTTTGACTGTATTTGTATACTTTAAATATGAAATTGTATGTGTAATGTATGTGCTATGACAGCCTATGTCTGTGATCTTTTACCGAAATAATTATTATTGATATATTATGGGAAAGCTTTGGCTACATCAAAAAAGTCCCTAGCATATATAATTGGTGGTGCTACTGGCATAGGTACAATCGGACTTGAAATAAATAATCTTGTATCTTGTATCTAACGATTTACAGTGATATATTAACAAATTTACCTTCTGTGCCAGTTTCCGTCGAAATGAATACAAATGGCGACGAATCAATTAGGGGAAATAACCTTGCAAGTCATGTATCGGAAGTGCTCATTTACAAGTCGGATGGGATTTTTTTTTATTAAAAGTATATTTAGTTTAATGATTTAAAGCACATACGCAATTTTTACAGTGTTTTAAGTATTTAAGTAAAACTTAAGGATTTGTTAGCGAAGTCAGTGCCTGGTTTGATATTTAAAAACTCGCGGCGTCCACATAACTTGCATTTATTCAATCATTAATATTAATTAAAAGAATAGTATGAAGCAAAGTGTGTTAGCATATTACCAGGGAGTAAGTATAATGGTGTTTTCTTTAGATAACCAATCAAATTCATTATTCAAATTAGATGCTAATGTTAGATGGTACCAGGGCTTTATATGACGTAAAAAGTTTACCTTTCATAAAATATACATGTTGATCCAAGGTTTTTGTGTTGTTGTTTTTTCAAAATAGCGAAATTAATTATTTTTTTTATTAAAATCAAAGTCATAACCCACTTAAAACTACCTTAAACACAATTTCAATGTGTATGTTTTTATTTGGAAAAGTTGCAATCATCAATAGGTACTTTGTAATGGAGAAAACAAGTTTACCCTTCCATAAAATATACATGTTGATCCAAGAGAATTTGTTTTGTTTTCAAAATGGCGAAAATCAAAATCATAACCCACTACCCTAAACACAATTTCAATATGTGTGTTATTACTTGCATTCATCAACAGGTACGGTTTAATTGAGAGAAACATGTTTACCCTTCCATGATAATAAAAATATACATGCTAATCCAGGAGAGAAAAAAACACGTTCAAAATGGGCAAGTTAAAAAACACAATTGGTGAAAGTCATAACTAATTAAAACTAAATTAAAAACTACACCAAACACAAAGTGCATAGGCTTTGTATAATAAACAGAGATCGACAAGTAGATTAAAAGCGTGAAAGGCGTATAAAACAAAAATTCAAGATTCAAGATTCAAGATTCTTTATTAAGTAACGTAAACATTACAATGTTTCTTGTTACGTGATACAATGAATATTATTATATACAACAGTCAGTCATGATAAGTATGTGCATAGACATAAAGGCAATGAGCAAAACATGATTTATACGGAAAAGATATACAAACTAAGTACATTGAAAAAAATAATAGAACAATGCAATGTGTATGTATGTACATATATACATAATGAAATATCAAGAAGAACGTTAAAGCATATAGATGTGCAAAAGATGGTGTAGTATTTACTTTAAGTGAGATGTACAGTACATTTTCATGACGATTAACTATGTTTGGTCGAATAATTGTCGCTTGATATACAAATTTACAAAGTTTTGAGATAACAGAAAAACTAACAGACTGCATTAGCTCAATAAATTTATAAACGCTTGATCTAACAAATAAACGTGATTTAATATATTGTTTTCGAATGTCAGTGTATGCTAGACATATACAAATAAAGTGGTATTCGTCTTCTAGATCACCAGAATTGCAAGTTAAACAGTAGCGTTGATCATGGTCGATTCTGTTAACACCATAACGACCTGTTTCAATCCGCAGTTGATGCGAAGACAGTCTTACCTTTGTAAGTGCAATACGAACTTTCTGTGGTATTTTATCGAGATAATACTCATAACTGATAGTGGTCTTAAATAGTCTGTATGTACACAAAGATCGGCTGTTATTAACAGTAGTATACCATGATTGAACAAATTGATCGATTATACTTTGCTTGAACAAAAGATGAAAAGTAAGTAAATTACCACCATCTGGGTTGTTCCATACATCAGAAAAAAAGGTATATTTTAACAATGTTTTGACACGAGAAACCCAATTAGTTTTACCCCTATGACAGTCGAATGTTAATGACTTGTACAAATGTTGTAAAATGATATTGTCAGATCGAACAATTTTGAACCAATAATTAACAATACGGACATATCTATTAACATACATAGGATATCTACATAACTCACCATATATAGCAGCATTACAAGTAGATTGTTTTACATGCAACAGCGATTTAAGAACTTTAGGTGAATTCTTTCAATTTCTTTACTTTTACTAAATCCCCATATTTCACAAGCATAATTTAATATAGAGCTTACGAAGGCATCAAATAGCTGACATATTGTACTAGGTTTCAGTGAATAGTTACGTATATTAACAAGTAAAGTATTTAGTGCTTTTAAACCTTTACCAGCTAATGTTTCTTGGTTTAAATTATAATTACCTGTATAATTAAAGACAGTACCAAGATAATTGATATTGTCTACCGTTTCCATTGGTATATTATCGTAAGTCCATTTCTCGTCATTTTTGATTGGACCTCGTTTTCTAAAAACAACAATTTTACTTTTATCGGGATTTACTTTTAGTCCCCAATTACTGCAATAAGAATGTAGAAGATCTAAACTTTTTTGGAGGTCATTGGGTGATTTACCTACTATCACCATGTCATCGGCAAATAGCATAAGAATAAAAGAAATATCATCAAGATTTATACCAGAATTAACATCATTCATTAAAAATAGTTCTATATCTTCTAGAAATAGTGAAAATAATATCGGAGACATTACCTCCCCTTGTTTTAAGCCAACCGAGCACTCAAAATAGTCTGAATATGTTTTACAGCCTCTCACGCGGGCTTTAACTTTAGAATACGAGGGTGCTTCAAAAAGCTCTGTCACTAGGCATATATCCTTTGAACTGGATATTACACTGAGATAAAGTAGTGTATTTATAGTACTACTGGGTTCGCTCTCTTAAATACCACAACAAAAATGAAAAAAATCCGGTTATTTATACCCCTGAATTACCTCCCCCTACCACACCTTTTGGATACTGGCATCTCTGAAAATGTCCTTGTTACAAAACGTCGTAAAAATTATTTGAATAATTCTATGCTTTTAAATTTTCTTGTACGCCATCTGTTGTTATTCGCCCATTATCCATGAAAATGAATGTCGAGAATTCGGAAAGGTCTTGCTGCAAACCAGATATGCGTGAATGCATATCCCTTAATTTTAGCAGAAATAACACTGATTTTCTTCATTTTGTTTACGGAAATGTTATAATATCTTTTAAATGTCGTAATTATTCTCATAGTATTAATATGTTTTCATATTTTTTTACAAATCCTAGTCCTTCAGTGTTTGAATTTCATATTCAACACATTATTGAAGAATTTTGTACAATGTTTAGTGAAAATATTGATCATCCAAAAACGCTATTTCAGAAGACTGCCCTTCCATTTAATGTCCATTTATCTTTAAATTAATTTTACACGTTAGCTTAAAATGTTAATTTCTAAGACAATGCCTTTTCATCTACCATGCTTAAATTCTAAATCTTGTAATGCACAGATATAACTGGTAATATATGATAAATTTCAAAGGTCTTCGACAAGTACTTAAAGAGAAACAGGCATTTAAAAAAGTAACAATTAACATACCTGAAAAAAATCAGGACGAAAATGCCTCAGTATGTATAAGTGATGTGTATTAAATGTTCCATAACTTTCGTCACACAAAAGATACAGCATTCATTTTACCATCAATGGAATGGTATTGAAACTTTCTTTCATTTGGTACCAAACACCAATGAGCACATAATTGTTAAAAAGCGTTAGTGACAGAACTTATTGAATGACCCTCGTACATATCACGAATTACTCGTAGAAGTTTACCCCTTAAACCTAAATTATACAGTTTATACCAGAGCCCGTTGCGATAAATACTATCAAATGCCTTTTTAAAATCTATGAATGCACACGCAAGGCGACCATTTTCATTAAGGATTTTACTAACAATGGCATTAAGCACAAATATTGCATCAGTAGTAGTGCGATGTTTTCTAAAACCAAATTGAGCATCGCTTATAACATTATTTCCTTCGGCCCAGTCAAACAAACAAAAAACTACCAGAACGTCGGCCATCTTTTTTTTCATCGCAATTTCACGCTTCCTGGTTTGAGAGTAAACACTAAAAAAAGCAACTAAAAACTTGCTAAAAACACGAACAACCGACGCAAATCGTGAAAAGAATAGTTGCAATTACGTTTTGCAGCAACTATGTTGTTTGTAATGTCTTCAACCATAAAACGCGATAAATCACGGAGCGAAATCACATTATACATCCTAAAACATGACGGCTAAAGTGAACGTACATGACCGAAGTGTTCCGAATGAGTCGACGACATGGCATGCTTCTGTCCGAGACCGATCCCTTCAATTACTATCCCAGATGGTACTATCGATAACAATATAAAATTTGATTGAACATTTTTTAAATCTAGGTCAAAGTTGGGCAACTTGGGAGCTCAGTTTTACCAGGAACCGTTTATATTACGTATCTGAGTCCCTGGTTTTACCAAGAAATAATTTGACATTCATCAGCGTTCATACACTGATTTATTTTCTTTTATTTGTATCTCAGCGCATTTAGGCGCCAGGTCAACAAATAAAGCATGTATTTACACATAACTGGTTAGAAAATAGAACAACGCAATACACCGTCAGCTGATGACCCGTGTTGTGTAAACACAGGTAAATGCACCAAATATGTCAGATAAAAACCCAACATTGACGCATAGCATTTCTTTCCTTTTTATTATTTTCGTTACGCTTGGCACCTCCAAATACATTTTTTATATCTGCTTGATACCAATGAATTAATAAAATACAAGTGAACACAAATTTAGCATAAAACACGAACAAATCATGCTCACCTCGAAACGTTTTATATATTACATCGGTATAAATAACTGGGATGCAAAAGTATTCTGATGTATCGTCGTCCATGTTGATCTGAAATTTCGTTACAACAGAGAGGTAAGACTTCGTTGCTATGACGTCGTTGTCACGACGTGGCGGAAATGAGTGTATCACTTCCGCTGGAATTGTCGATCATGCCAATTCGTGGATGGATTTTTGAAAACTTTAACTTTTCACTCACAATAAAAAAAATAAAGTTAGACTGTGTGATACTACTTATAATATTATATTAGTAATATTATGAGAACAAGTAAAATTGATCATATAATAGTTTGCTGGTTAATTGGAAAGTAGAGTTTTTAGCTCTTGACAACAATCTTGCAATCCTATTGGCTGAAGCACAGACCTAATAACAAATAGATTGGACACTACGAAAATTATCTAAATTTCACGTGGCACAGTGCGAACATTTCACAAATTATTTCCTAACTTTAAGCACACATATTATGAAGAGTATTATAGATACAAGTTTCATTCATGCCAAATACCATCACAAATTTAATTTTCTTTCCAATGATAGTATTTTTCTTTCTCTTACATTCAGAGCAAAAAAGGAGTTTGACGGAAACTTTGACTATGTCAAAACCTTGATTTTTAAGAGAGATGATGACATTTTTAACTTTAAACATCTTTTTATACGATTTCTTAGTTTCAAAATAAATATAAATTCCCTACTACCATTTTGCTATTCACTATGAATCGTTTGAATGTATTCTCATCAAAATCATTGAGAGAGGAGATAAGAGGAAAAGTTAAGGTGCCACGTGATATTTTGGTTACTTCATTGGTTAAGATAGGAAGTTTCCTATCTGTTTGTTAATATGTCTGTGGCTGAAGATTAAAAAATTGGAAATTTTAAATTAAGAGATACACGTGCTAAGATTTTCAACTGGGAACGGTATGTGAGTGATTTTACGGTCTGAGCATTTCGTTTTTAAGACAGTTAAAACAAACCCATACCGTCCCAGATGGGACATCTTAGTATGGTTATCTCTTTTAATGGGAATCAATTAAACTGCTATAAATATAGGTTACACTTATACATTCTCAAAGCATAAATTCATTTACATACGGTCCACAGTTGAAAAAAATCATTGCATTAGTCTCTTAATTTAAGGTTGCAAATACTAAACGTCAACCAATAGGATTGCAGGACTGTTGTCAAGGGCTAGAAGCTATATTTCCGACTAATCATCTAACTATTATATTACCAATTTTTCTCTTTTTTGTTTAAGTTTGGACGTCAGATATTTTATATATATTCTAATTTTGTAGTTACAAACATTACATCTAGTAACTTAGTAACTAGGTTACTAAGTTACATAGTAACATGCTGATGGTAGCTGGCCGGTTGCCAGCAAAAGTACGACTGAACATGAGCCTAACAATACCACAAATGCAAATGATGGAATATCTGCTAAAGATGGCAGCCCAACTGCGAACCACAAGGAGTCAAACGAATGTTCGGCAGATCAAGAGTATCACATCCGGCACCGAAGACCGACATGCCGATGATGTTTGCCCGTCTGCCAGCCAGCAGACGACTTGTTACGAGATCCTCCATACCACCACCGCCAATCATGACCAAAACGATGACGATGGTTATGGAATCCTGACCGTGTGTGCTCAAAGTGAGCTACACACAAGTGTTAACTTCAGTACAAGTACCATTAAGGATACGCCCCGGGTGCCAAGGGAGTGCTTCTGGCACAGGATATTTTGCTAGAGTGGTAAGTATTGCTTTCAACTCTCAGATTAAATTTATATATTTTGAACAAAGTATCGAATGTATTCATATCTTAAAAAAACTTTATTTTATATCGGTTATGAAACAGCATACACAAATCACTCTCGGTGGTGAGGATTATAGCGTTAGCGTTGTCTGGAAACCGAAGAACCCACGGGAAAAACACACGTGTCCGAGTTTGAGAACGTGCAAATCTAAATGTAATACACGATATATATGCTAGGTGGACATGATCGAATTTCAGTATACCTGTATTTTTAATTGGATTAAAACATATGCTTTAAACATATCTTCGTGCTATCCTGATATATAACGTTTTATTTTACTATGTTTGATATTGTTGATTTTCATTTGCATCTGATGAAAGGATGACGCATTTGTTTTATTTGATTAAAGTACTCCAAAAATAAACTCACAACAAAACAGAAAAACACTACGTAGTGTTATACTGAATAATGCACCACATAGTCAGTACAGATATGAACAGCAGTGTTATACTGAATAATGCACCACATAGTCAGTACAGATATGTACAGCAATGTTATACTGAATAATGCACCACGTAGACAATACAGATATGAACCGCAATGTTATACTGAATAATGCACTACGTAGTCAGTACAGATATGAACAGCAATGTTATACTGAATAATGCACCACATAGTCAATACAGATATAAACAGCAATGTTATACTGAATAATGCACCACATAGCCAATACAGATATGAACAGCAATGTTATACTGAATAATGCACTACATAGTCAGTACAGATATGAACAGCAGTGTTATACTGAATAATGCACTACATAGTCAATACAGATATGAACAGCAGTGTTATACTAAATAATGTACTACATCTACATGGTCAATACAAATATGAACAGCAGTGTTATACTGAATAATACACTACATGGTCAATACAGACATGAACAGCAATGTTATACTGAATAATGCACTACATGGTCAATACAGACATGAACAGCAATGTTATACTGAATAATGCACTACATAATCAATACAGATATGAACAGCAATGTTATACTGAATAATGCACTACAGAGTCAATACATATAACAACAGCAATGTTATACTGAATAATGCACTACATAGTCAATACAGATATGAACAGGAATGTTATACTGAATAATGCACTACATAGTCAATACAGATATGAACAGCAATGTTATACTGAATAATGCACTACATAGTCAATACAGATATGAACAGCAATGATATACTGAATAATGCACTACATAATCAATACAGATATGAACAGCAGTGTTATACTGAATAATGCACTACATAGTCAATACAGATATGAACAGGAATGTTATACTGAATAATGCACTACATAGTCAGTACAGATATGAACAGCAATGTTATACTGAATAACGCACTACATAGTCCATACAGATATGAACAGCAGTGTTATACTAAATAATGCACTACATAATCAATACAGATATGAACAGCAGTGTTATACTGAATAATGCACTACATAGTCAATACAGATATGAACAGCAATGTTATACTGAATAATGCACTACATAGTCAATACAGATATGAACAGCAGTGTTATACTGAATAATGCACTACATAGTCAATACAGATATGAACAGCAATGTTATACTGAATAATGCACTACATAGTCAATACAGATATGAACAGCAGTGTTATACTGAATAATGCACTACATAGTCAGTACAGATATATACAGCAGTGTTATACTGAATAATCCACCACATAGTCAATACAGATATGAACAGCAGTGTTATACTGAATAATGCACCACATAGTCAGTATAGATATGAACAGCAATGTTATACTGAATAATCCACCACATAGTCAGTACAGATATGAACAGCAATGTTATACTGAATAATGCACTACAGAGTCAATACAGATATGAACAGCAATGTTATACTGAATAATGCACCACATAGTCAATACATATATGAACAGCAATGTTATACTGAATAATGCACTACATAGTCAGTACAGATATGAACAGCAATGTTATACTGAATAATGCACTACATAGTCAGTACATATATGAACAGCAATGTTATACTGAATAATGCACTACATAGTCAATACATATATGAACAGCAATGTTATACTGAATAATGCACTACATAGTTAGTACAGATATGAACAGCAATGTTATACTGAATAATGCACTACATAGTCAGTACAGATATGAACAGCAATATTATACTGAATAATGCACTACATAGTCAATACAGATATGAACAGCAGTGTTATACTGAATAATGCACTACATAGTCAATACAGATATGAACAGCAGTGTTATACTGAATAATGCACCACATAGTCAATACAGATATGAACAGCAGTGTTATACTGAATAATGCACCACATAGTCAATACAGATATGAACAGCAATGTTATACTGAATAATGCACCACATAGTCAATACAGATATGAACAGCAATGTTATACTGAATAATGCACCACATAGTCAGTACAGATATGAACAGCAATGTTATACTAAATAATGCACTACATAGTCAATACAGATATGAACAGCAGTGTTATACTGAATAATGCACTACATAGTCAATACAGATATGAACAGCAGTGTTATACTGAATAATGCACTACATAGTCAATACAGATATGAACAGCAGTGTTATACTGAATAATGCACTACAAAGTCAATACAGATATGACTAGCAGTGTTATACTGAATAATGCACTACATAGTCAATACAGATATGAACAGCAGTGTTACACTGAATAATGCACAACATAGTCAATACAGATATGAACAGCAGTGTTACACTGAATAATGCACTACATAGTCAATACAGATATGAACAGCAATGTTATACTGAATAATGCACTACATAGTCAATAAAGATATGAACAGCAGTGTTTTACTGAATAATGCACTACATAGTCAATACAGATATAAACAGCAATGTTATACTGAATAATGCACTACATAGTCAATACAGATATGAACAGCAATGTTATACTGAATAATGCACAACATAGTCAATACATATATGAACAGCAATGTTATACTGAATAATGCACTACATAGTCAGTACATAAATGAACAGCAATGTTATACTGAATAATGCACTACATAGTCAATACAGATATGAACAACAGTGTTATACTGAATAATACACTACATAGTCAATACAGATATGAACAGCAGTGTTATACTGAATAATGCACTACATAGTCAATACAGATATGAACAGCAGTGTTATACTGAATAATGCACTACATAGTAAATACAGATATGAACAGCAATGTTATACGGAATAATGCACTTCATAGTGAATACAGATATGAACAGCAATGTTATACTGAATAATGCACTACATAGTCAATAAAGATATGAACAGCAATGTTATACTGAATAATGCACTACATAGTCAATACAGATATGAACAGCAATGTTATACTGAATAATGCACAACATAGTCAATACATATATGAACAGCAATGTTATACTGAATAATGCACAACATAGTCAATACATATATGAACAGCAATGTTATACTGAATAATGCACAACATAGTCAATACATATATGAACAGCAATGTTATACTGAATAATGCACTACATAGTCAATACAGATATGAACAGCAATGTTATACTGAATAATACACAACATAGTCAATACATATATGAACAGCAATGTTATAATGTATAATGCACTACATAGTCAATACAGATATGAACAACAATGTTATACTGAATAATGCACAACATAGTCAATACAGATATGAACAGCAATGTTATACTGAATAATGCACCACATAGTCAATACATATATGAACAGCAGTGTTATACTGAATAATGCACTACATAGTCAGTACATATATGAACAGCAGTGTTATACTGAATAATGCACTACATAGTCAGTACAGATATGAACAGCAATGTTATACTAAATAATGCACTACATAGTCAGTACAGATATGAACAGCAGTGTTATACTGAATAATGCACTACATAGTCAGTACAGATATGAACAGCAATGTTATACTGAATAATGCACTACATAGTCAATACAGATATGAACAGCAGTGTTATACTGAATAATGCTCTACATAGTCAATACAGATATGAACAGCAGTGTTATACTGAATAATGCACTACGTAGTCAATACAGATATGAACAGCAATGTTATACTGAATAATGCACTACATAGTCAATACAGATATGAACAGCAATGTTATACTGAATAATGCACTACATAGTCAGTACAGATATGAACAGCAATGTTATACTAAATAATGCACTGCATAGTCAATAAAGATATGAACAGCAGTGTTATACTGAATAATGCACTACATAATCAATACAGATATGAACAGCAGTGTTATACTGAATAATGCACTACATAGTCAATACAGATATGAACAGCAATGTTATACTGAATAATGCACTACATAGTCAATACAGATATGAACAGCAATGTTATACGGAATAATGCACATCATAGTCAATACATATATGAACAGCAATGTTATACTGAATAATGCACATCATAGTCAATACATATATGAACAGCAATGTTATACTGAATAATGCACTACATAGTCAATACAGATATGAACAACAGTGTTATACTGCATAATGCACAACATAGTCAATACAGATATAAACAGCAATGTTATACTGAATAATGCACTACATAGTCAATACAGATATGAACAGCAGTGTTATACTGAATAATGCACAACGTAGTCAATACATATATGAACAGCAATGTTATACTGAATAATGCACTACATAGTCAATACATATATGAACAGCAATGTTATACTGAATAAAGCACTACATAGTCCATACATATATGAACAGCAGTGTTATACTGAATAATGCACTACATAGTCAATAATGATATGAACAGCAGTGTTATACTGAATAATGCACCACATAGTCAATACAGATATGAACAGCAGTGTTATACTGATTAATGCACCACATAGTCAATACAGATATGAACAGCAGTGTTATACTGATTAATGCACCACATAGTCAGTACACATATGAACAGCAATGTTATACTAAATAATGCACTACATAGTCAATACAGATATGAACAGCAATGTTATACTGAATAAATGCACTACATAGTCAATACAGATATGAACAGCAATGTTATACTGAATAATGCACTACATAGTCAATACAGATATGAACAGCAATGTTATACTGAATAATGCACCACATAGTCAATACATATATGAACAGCAGTGTTATACTGAATAATGCACTACATAGTCAGTACAGATATGAACAGCAATGTTATACTAAATAATGCACTACATAGTCAGTACAGATATGAACAGCAGTGTTATACTGAATAATGCACTACATAGTCCATACAGATATGAACAGCAATGTTATACTGAATAATGCACTACATAGTCCATACAGATATGAACAGCAATGTTATACTGAATAATGCACTACATAGTCAATACAAATATGAACAGCAGTGTTATACTGAATAATGCTCTACATAGTCAATACAGATATGAACAGCAGTGTTATACTGAATAATGCACTACGTAGTCAATACAGATATGAACAGCAATGTTATACTGAATAATGCACTACGTAGTCAATACAGATATGAACAGCAATGTTATACTGAATAATGCACTACATAGTCAGTACAGATATGAACAGCAATGTTATACTGAATAATGCACTACATAGTCAGTACAGATATGAACAGCAATGTTATACTGAGTAATGCACTACATAGTCAGTACAGATATGAACAGCAATGTTATACTGAATAATGCACTACATAGTCCATACAGATATGAACAGCAATGTTATACTGAATAATGCACTACATAGTCCATACATATATGAACAGCAGTGTTATACTGAATAATGCACTACATAGTCAATACAGATATGAACAGCAGTGTTATACTGAATAATGCACTACATAGTCCATACATATATGACCAGCAGTGTTATACTGAATAATGCACTACATAGTCAATACAGATATGAACAGCAGTGTTATACTGAATATTGCACCACATAGTCAATACATATATGAACAGCAATGTTATACTGAATAATACACTACATAGTCAAAACAGATATGAACAGCAGTGTTATACTGAATAATGCACTACATTGTCAATACAGATATGAACAGCAATGTTATACTGACAAATGCACTACATAGTCAATACAGATATGAACAGCAGTGTTATACTGAATAATGCACTACATAGTCAATACAGATATAAACAGCAATGTTATACTGAATAATGCACTACATGGTCAATACAGATATAAACAGCAATGCTATACTGAATAATGCACTACATAGTCAGTACAGATATGAACAGCAATGTTATACTAAATAATGCACTACATAGTCAATACAGATATCAACAGCAATGTTATACTGAATAATGCACTACATAGTCAGTACAGATATGAACAGCAGTGTTATACTGAATAATGCACTACATAGTCAATACAGATATGAACAGCAATGTTATACTGAATAATGCACAACATAGTCAATACATATATGAACAGCAATGTTATACTGAATAATGCACTACATAGTCAATACAGATATGAACAACAGTGTTATACTGCATAATGCACAACATAGTCAATACAGATATGAACAGCAATGTTATACTGAATAATGCACTACATAGTCCATACATATATATTACCAGCAATGTTATACTGAATAATGCACCACATAGTCAATACAGATATGAACAGCAATGTTATACTAAATAATGCACCACATAGTCCATACAGATATGACCAGCAATGTTATACTGAATAATGCACTACATAGTCAATACAGATATGAACAGAAATATTATACTGAATAATACACCACATAGTCAATACAGATATGAACAGCAATGTTATACTGAATAATGCACTACATAGTAAATACAGATATGAACAGCAGTGTTATACTGAATAATGCACAACATAGTCAATACAGATATGAACAGCAGTGTTATACTGAATAATGCACTACATAGTCAATACAGATATGAACAGCAATGTTATACTGAATAATGCACTACATAGTACAGATATGAACAGCAATGTTATACTGAATAATGCACTACATAGTCAGTACAGATATAAACAGCAATGTTATACTGAATAATGCACTACATAGTCAGTACAGATATGAACAGCAATGTTATACTGAATAATGCACTACATAGTCAGTACAGATATGAACAGCAATGTTATACTGAATAATGCACTACATAATCAGTACAGATATGAACAGCAATGTTATACTGAATAATGCACTACATAGTCAGTATAGATATGACTTGCAATGTTATATTGAATAATGCACAACGTAGTAAATACAGATATGACTAGCAATGTTATACTGAATAATGCACAACGTAGTCAATACAGATATGACTAGCAATGTTATACTGAATAATGCACTACATAGTCAGTACAGATATGACTAGCAATGTTATACTGAATAATGCACTACATAGTCAGTACAGATATGACTAGCAATGTTATACTGAATAATGCACTACATAGTCAGTACAGATATGACTAGCAATGTATACTGAATAATGCACTACATAGTCAGTACAGATATGACTAGCAATGTTATACTGAATAATGCACTACATAGTCAGTACAGATATGACTAGCAATGTTATACTGAATAATGCACTACATAGTCAGTACAGATATGACTAGCAATGTTATACTGAATAATGCACTACATAGTCAGTACAGATATGACTAGCAATGTTATACTGAATAATGCACTACATAGTCAGTACAGATATGACTAGCAATGTTATACTGAATAATGCACTACATAGTCAGTACAGATATGACTAGCAATGTTATACTGAATAATGCACTACATAGTCAGTACAGATATGACTAGCAATGTTATACTGAATAATGCACTACATAGTCAGTACAGATATGACTAGCAATGTTATATTGAATAATATCTAGGATAGAGCTATCTAGGATAGAGCTTTATTATAATTTGTACTTCCATGAACAAAACAATCTACAAGTTAAAATCTACATTTTAAATATGTCGTAAATATGAATCTATAGAGATAATTCATTGTTAATATGAATCTATATCGAAAATTCATTGTTAACATGAATATATAGTGATAATTCATTGTTAATATGAATCTATAGTGATAATTCATTGTTAATATGAATCTATAGTGAAAATTCATTGTTAACATGAATATATAGTGATAATTCATTGTTAATAAGGTGTAGATAATCTATAGTGATAATTCATTGTTAATATGAATCTATAGTGATAATTCGTTGTTAATAAAACACACAAATAATGAAACTGAAACAAAACCCTGTTTTTAGTTTTAAATAAGTACGAGTACTGGGTGTTCATGCGTTTTTGGACAGATCAATGGTGAATAATACCACTTTCTCATTCAACTGCATGTAACATCTATCTATACAAATTGTCTCCCTTACACCAAGTAAAATAGGTTGGAAATAGGTCCTTTAAGCGATATAATTTAACGCAAAACTACGGAAAGCCATATTTTCTGCTAATAGTATTTTTTCAATTCATTATATAGATAAGTTAATTCGTTATGTACAATTATTAATTCGTTATGTAGATAAGTTAATTCGCTATGTAGTCCAGTCGATTCGTTATGTACAATTATTAATTTGTTATGTAGATAATATTATTCGTAATGTGGATAAGTTACTTCGTTATGTAGATAAGTCAATTTGTTATGTAGATAAGTCAATTCGTTATGTACAATTGTTAATTCGTTCTGTAGATAAGTCTTATGTAGACAAGTCAATTCGTAATGTACCTACAGCGGTGAAGGACGGGTGATTTCAAGTCAGAGAGCCTAACCACTCGGCCACGGACGCCCCCTTATCAAATGAAAACTAGGAATCCGTCTAAAAACAACAACATTATATTGATATTTCGTTTAAGTAGATAATAATTTTGTGAGCCAATCGGCGCTGCTTATTGTGTTTAGTGTTAGAATTCTACAACGTATCAACACATATCAGTGAAATAGTGCCTAGAAACAGGCCTCGAAGAGCAAATAAGTTCACAAGATCTCTGGTTCGAATACCGCTCCGGAAAATATACTAAAGGCAAAAGGAAACATAACTCGGGAATTTCCTCTATATACAGTACATGTATTATAAAATGCTGATGTTAATGTTATGGTACATGGCTACATTAGAACTTTCCTTCAGGTAACAAGACTAAAACAACACATAACATACCAAATAGTATCCCTTCAAGCTTCATTATTGATAGAACATGCGTTTGGCTCAAACAGGTGAGCACAATTAGGAGGCCAAATATGGCAATCTCTGTACTTTATATACAGTACTGAAATATGGCAATCTCCATACTTTATATACAGTACTGAAATAGCTGTCAAAGCGGGACTTCAACATTTATGAATTTCATGTTACAAAGCTTACTGTGATAAAGGGTCTACAACAGCACAGTTTTGTCCTTTCTGTAACTAACTGCAGCCCTTTTTTAAATTAAAAAACACATCTTGGGATTTCTCTGGAAAATTGCATGGAAATAAGTGTGTAGTATATAAATTATTTAGCGGAAATTCCCGAGTTGCGTTTCTTTCTTATTCTATAAAAAAAATATCTCCTTTTTTGCTGGTATTCCCATAGGCCAGTTTTTGAGGGCGCAGGACAGCTTGAACAGCGCTTTAATTAAACAACGTTTGATGGTTTTAATCGCATTTACTGAGTACTAAATTTTCCTTTAAACAGTTTCAAATTTTGCCATGCAATACTCTTTTATGGTTGCTATGGAAACCTCAAAGGGAGGTAATTTGTTGTTTTTTAAAATCAAAAGCTGCTACCTACACAATCGGTGTTGTTTTTTTGTTGTTGTTTTTCGAAAACAACGTATAGAGAATATTGTCTTGGACCAATTGAGGTAATGTTTGTAGATTTTAAGTTTTTACCAAAAATGCATGCTTTAAGAACAAGGAAGATAACTCAAGCGTGTATTGGTGGTGGTCGATCTAATTATTCTATATACATCATTTCTCTTAACACTCACCCTTTTCATAGGAGTAACACGACAACAACACATACGTTATAAATGTATATTTATTATTTATTGGTATAAGCCATTGGACGACCGACTGACTGACCTTATTAACATTAATTAATAACAAACACTTCACCTTCAACTTATAATACGATACATAAGAAACTACACTTAAAAACAAACAAACAGAAATGTGTGTTAATGTGGTTACTGTGGTTATATGATTAACAAATTAACGTTACTTGTGTCACGTCTGTATATTGATATGTATATAGAGTATGGACTCATTGAGTTGGTTGATTTAAACATCGAGATGGGCGTAGGCCACCGAGGCGGTTAAATTAACCAACGATATGAAACCATACTCTATTTGTGTTGTAGCATGTCCATTTCAGCTCCCTGCCATTGTCTAACTTCCACTAACTGGTAGTTGCAGTACTCCATTTATTCTGAAAGGTGGTATTTTAAATTAAACGATTTACACCTGTGCGATTACAAAGGGAATTTCCAGTGACCATGCTACAATTACGCGTACTGGCACTACTAGTACAAGTCGTATAAAATAGCCATTGATTTGTTTGTCACTGACATGTATTATGAAACTTGAAACTTGCTATATTAACACTGGTCCCCATATTGATGTGATTGTTTGTCACTGACATGTATAATGATATGTTAACAGTGGTCCCAATATGTATGTGGTTGTTTGTCACTGGCGTGTATTATGATATGTTAACAGTGGTCCTAATATTCATATGATTATTTTCATAATCTGCTGTGAGGAGGAAAGAAAGAATTGAATTGAACTGAATTGGGATTTTAAGGCGCACCAACACATGAAAGGTTATATGGCGCCTAACAGGAATGAACATGCCAGGCTCATCTTCCATGTACATCGAGATAAAATATGGAGAACGGGCCTAGAACCTTCTCACCATGAACTGCAGAGTTGCTGCAAATTCTATTGTAGACACTCCATTTACGCTAGAGCCACGTTATATTTGTTCTGCCACTGCCCTAGTGTTATGAGCGAGATGGCATCTGAAACAATGCAGGGGTCATGATGAAGACCTTTAATGAGCATGAACA
Source organism: Cyrtodaria siliqua (assembly GCA_037043455.1). Lineage (NCBI taxonomy): Eukaryota > Metazoa > Mollusca > Bivalvia > Adapedonta > Hiatellidae > Cyrtodaria > Cyrtodaria siliqua. Next base: position 85,175 of record JAWPHD010011221.1, read on the forward strand.
TAAAATCATAAAATGAACATGAATTTTGGGGTGCCTTCCACTCCAACGGGATCTGCAGTGGCCCTATTCGTTGCCCCGTAACAAATCGGGGCCCCCGGAACCACACGGGACAGGAAAAAAAAAAAAAAAAAGAAAGAAAGAAAGAAAGAAAGAAAGAAAGAAAGAAAGAAAGAAAGAAGAAATAAATAAATAAATAAATAAATAAATAAATAAATAAATAAATAAATAAATAAATAAATAAGTATATAAATAAATAAATAAATAAATAAATAAGGATTTATACAATTGTTTGCTGAGGTTATTAAATTATATAAGTTCATTAAATGTACTATATTATACTGCTGTTTTACATAACACTTGTTAAGAATTTATTTCAAATCTATGTCGAAAAATGGACCGGCCTTGGCGTGACAACTTAACACTAAAGGGAAAATAAGTGGTCATATTGGTACCAGTGGGCAATATAGTGTTGGGTATTGGTACCAGTGGCTGCATTACAGTGTTGGGTATTGGTACCAGTGGCTGCATTACAGTGTTGGGTATTGGTACCAGTGGCTGCATTACAGTGTTGGGTATTGGTACCAGTGGCTGCATTATAGTGTTGGGAAACGGGCTTGAAAAAATAATCGATTAATCGGTTTTCTTAGACGATCGATTACCTAATTTAATCGCGATCAATTGAAAATAGGGG